>BMAU01018228.1:2245000-2252975 GCA_019973935.1 Trichonephila clavipes | reverse complement strand
TTTTTAGTATGTTGCATCAATTTTCATAAATTATGTAAAAATCTGTGAATAATTTTTAACTCCGATGCATTACAAATATCAAATTTGACCTTATAACATCCTAAATACAATGTAAACATGCATAAACTTGTATTCATACGTGATTTTACGATGTTGCGAAAAGTATAATTATGGATTTGTAAGTTCCCATGCAATCACAATTTCTTAAAGTTTCAAAATTCAAAATTTTCTCCAAACTGTACAAAATATTTCTTCAAAAATAAAAAATAAAACTCATTTTATGTTTTTAAATGTGGAATTTGTGTATTTTTATGCATGTATCAAGTTTCTCGCAATGGCAAAAATCATTACAGATCTGAGTTGCAATTAGTTACCTATTATTGAAACACTTTTGAATATTAAAGCTTAAACACTTGTCTGAACAATACATAAACATTATTATTTTCAATTAAGTGAAATGTTTAAAATATATTGTATAGTTTTCTCTAAAACATGTAATATAAAAATATCACTATGAATTTTTAAAAAATTGACATTTTTTTCGGCACGATATATGGACTCCAGTCAAATATTTTGGGAAACTCCTAAAAAAACTCACATGAATATATATAGTTACCATGAGGGGGAAAGTTTCATTACATTCATACATTATATTCTGAGAAAAACATGAATGAGGTTTTAAAAACATTTTTGAGAAAATTGAATTTTCACTATAAAGTGCCACTTTATCATAAAAATAATGAATTGCAACATGTATATGTCCCATTTTATTAAATATTAGCATCTTTGCAATTTATTTTGCATAAAATAATAAACAAATAAGTCTTAAATTGCCTAGAACAGTATTTTTTCGCTTTTTTTGGCGAGAAAACATCAAAATGTTCTCAAATTCTGTATCAGTTTTTAAAGAATCTGTAGCTTTCTTGCCTTACAGATATAAAATTTGAACAGAAAGCATCATAAATATAATGTGAAACAGTATCAATATGGTTTTGGTGGGAATTTGAGATGGTATTTTAAAATATCTGATTATATATATATATACGTTTCGTGAGTTTTTGTTAGGTTTTCGTAACATTATCATTAGGTCTTGTTATTGCAGACAGTTTCGAAGTTTTAAATTTCAAAAGTTACTCTAAACTGAGTAAATGAAATCTAAAACAGGCAAAATGAAACTGTTTTTATATTTTTAAACATGAAATTTATGTATTGTTATGTATGTATAACAAGCTTCTCGCAAAGACAACAAACATCACATTTAAAGTATCATCTCATACCTTTATCTCAGAAACTATTAAACATAAATATTAAAATTTTTATTTATATTAATTAGACATATTTATACTGAAGTGAAATTTTTTTAAATATAATAATTAGTTTTTTCAAAGACAAACTTTTAGTTCACTGAACACAATTATTATTACGAATTTATTAAACGTTGTCATTTTTTGTTATGATAACTGCTTTATATTTAAATGTTTTAAGAATATTTCAAAAATATCACTTCAGTATACACAATTACATTTACATACACACAGTAAATTTAAAGAATTTTAAAAATATAATTTTAAACATGCATACAGTAAATTTACACAATTTTAAAAATACAAATTTTAGAAAACAGAATTTTTTTTAAACAAATCTTACCTTTGTACTATAATTTTTAATCCATATTTTTTCTTAAATCAGCCCATAATTGTAACTTCAAGTATTTTTTAAATATTTTTAACTCTTTACTAAGCCTTAGTGAGCTTAAATTTTCAGTAATAACTAATTAAAACTAAATTTAAAGTGAAGAACAAACTTAAATTTAGGTAAAATCACTAAATATTAAATATAACATTCAAATCAAAGCCATGCTTCCAAATTTGGCACCAAAATTTTTTGCATATCTAAAATAGTTAAATTTGCTGTTACTATACAGGTATCTAATGCGCATGAATAAAAATAAATTAAGGCTTTGCAACTTTGCGCCTGATTTAAAAAGACAATGTTTACATTTCTATCTGTCAAATGGGTGTGGTTCATAAGCTGATTATTTTTTAAAAATCATTTTAAAGTACTTCTAATTTATATTATGGCTCGTATGTTATATCATTCGAAAGGTCTCGATTTGGAGATTTTAGAAATATGGA
The DNA here is from genome assembly GCA_019973935.1 of Trichonephila clavipes. NCBI lineage: Eukaryota > Metazoa > Arthropoda > Arachnida > Araneae > Nephilidae > Trichonephila > Trichonephila clavipes. The sequence goes on along the minus strand of BMAU01018228.1, from coordinate 2,250,840 downwards.
AGACTCAAAATAGATTTTCAAAAGGTTATTTCCCTACTGACTGCTCTTAAGTTATCAGGAAACAAATTTAATAAAAAACAAAGCAGAAAAGACCGAAAAAAGTGCACTACATCTGTTGATGACAGAAAAACAAAAATTATGTGTCTCCGAGATAGAAGAATGTCATCAACGGATATCAGAAGATATCTGAAGGAAACTGGTGTCTCTGTGAGTTCAAGAACAATTAGAAGAAGATTAACAGATATTAGACTAAGAAATAGAATCCCACCAAAAAAGCCTTATCTCAATTTACAGCAGCGCTAAAAAAGACTGCAGTGGTCAAAGGAACACAATAATTGAACAAATGGTTAGTGACCACAAGTTATATGTAGGGATGAAACTAAGATAATTTTATTCGCTAGTGATGGCCGAAAATTTGCAAGACGGAGAATAGGAAAAATGTTGCATCCTGACTGCATCCAGGCAACTGTGAAGTTCCCACATAGTTTTATTATTTGGTCATGATACATATCAGCAGATAATACCGGTTACCTTCATGGCATCGATGAGACACTGAATGTCATAAAATACATTGACACCTTTGTAGAACCCAAACTTCTGCCTTTTAGCACTGGGATCTACTTACACATAATCTTTCACTTAATTTTCAGAAAAATCCTGACTCTCTTGTGACACAGTAAAGTAATTGAAAGTCTGGAATTTTTGTCAGATCATCGAGTTGTTATCCCGGTTAGCAAACAGCCCTGACCTCAATCCTATCGAAAACTTATGGTATTGTATGAAAACTCTTGTCCGAATGACGTATTCGTGAAATAAAGGAGCTCATTGAAGATATAAGTGTTTTCTGGCATCAGGTAATAACGGAGGAAGAGGTTGAAACTATTTTCAGCTCAATGAAACATCGATGTAAAGCTGTAATAAAAAATAAAAGCTACCCCACTAAGTTCTGATAACTCGCTGCTGCCATCAGAATATAATGTTATACATTAGATTTTTTTTGAGTTGAAAATATTTGAATTAGATTTTTTGTATTGAATTTAGTATTAAATTTTCTTTAAACTGATGCAAAAGACTTTGCTTTTTTGTGAAATTTAACACTTTCTATACGCAAATAAACTGAAAAACATAAAAAGTTTCAGAAGTGTCTGCAATTTTGGTCTCTACTGTGTATATATATAGTATATGTAGTAGATATTTATTCTCAATTTTGTGGATATGGGTTAACTACAATTACATTTTACTATGTAGTATAAGAAAAAAAAAGAAAACCGAGCTAAATCGTTCTGTCACCTGTATGGTGTTCAAATCCATGGCCAAAGACAGGCGTCACTTAGCCCTTTGCGATAATGAATTTCGTGGGCCTTGATCTGTCATTTGCCGATCAGCTGGCATTAGTTCTTGAGCAACAACAACAAATAAAAGAAAAGTAAATTTAAAATTTAAGTTATATAGTAAGTTATTAAGTTATATATTATTAGCATGTACTATTTAATTTAATTTTAAATAAGAATGTAGGAACTACAAACCATCTTAAAATGCTGTCCCGTAAGAAACAGAAAGTAAGTTATTTAGTTTTTATTTTTGTGTTCATACTTTATGCAACGTAAGAAATTGTGATAATTTCATAGAAAATTCTTTTTCAACACTTAAAACTTTGTACTGGATTGCAAAAACTGAAAAAAATCCCAATTAATTTAGCAAAATTTATTGGTTTATAAGGAATCGAAAAAGTTTGTCATGATATGCAGTTTCAAAAATTCTTAAAAGTAATACTGGCCTTATAAAAAGCATGAATATTAAAAAAAAAGAGATATAGAATGATATAAAAGTTCGTAAAAGACTTTTTTACTTGACTGTTGAAATTAACTCGGAAAGTAAACTTTACTTAGAGAAAATATTTTACTTATTTCTTAATTTCACATGGTTATCAATAATTTCCTTGAAATTACAATATATTAAAAAACATTTTTAAACCTCAGTTTCGTTTGTATTTTAATTTTTAACATCCAAAATATGCTGAAACTCTAGTAATTGATAAAAGTTGAGTACGTGAAGTAATAAAAAGGTAATTAATTTATGAGATGTAGAAAAAAATAAAACCAATACCAAATAACATTCGATAAGTTTAAAAATCTTACTTTAAGCACCTATCAAATCTAAATACGATATATACCAATGTAAAAGAACATAGAAGTACCCACCCATAATAGTAATGAGCTACGATTTTCAGAGGCATTACAGAACGAATAAAATACATACAACCATCAATATCGATTACAAGAAATATTTTGATTTGGATGACAAATAAATGTTTTAATTATTAGCATAAATTTTTATTGTACTGTAGCTCCATATTTTATTCTTAATTTACTCGCATGAAAAGAATAACGTTCTCATACAAGATTTAGCGTCATTTCACTAAGATCATTATTCATTATGACAGAAATTTAAATCACGTAAATTAACTCAAAAATGCTTTTAATTATTCATTCAAAATATGGATCTGAATAAAATGTTTTTTTTGGAACTTTAATAAACATTTTTTTTTCCGATTCTAAAAGGAAGTGATATTATTCGAGACAGGGATAATTGATAAAAAGATAAACATTTCTTATCTTTCAAACAAAAAAGTTTCTTTTAATTTTGAACAAATATTTAATTTTATTTGTGATTCTGAAGCACACACATGCAAGCTTAAATTTATATTATTAATGCCATTTCGCATTTTTTGTTTGTGCCATTTAAAAGCAAAATTAAAAACAATTAATGATCTGTCAAAAAACCACACTTAATTAATTACAAACCTAAAATCAATATTTGAGTATTTGTTTTTCATTCCCCCAACTCATTTAATACAGTTTCTAGCAGAATAAAAAGTAAGACACTTCTAAGAATATAAATCTTTAAAATCGAAGAAAAAAGCTTTTTTTCTCTTTTTATTTAATTTTTGTTTTTTAAAAAAATAAATTTCGGTAATATTCTCTTTGAACCTCAGATAGCTATTAATATTAACGAAATATAAAATAGAAATGATATATTTTTCCAAGTATTATTTTTGTTATTCAAGAATTTGATATAAATTTCACTAAGCAGTTTTAGCATTTTGTTTTGAAAATTCCAGAGCTACAAAGAAATTTTACATTTGTAAAAACATTCTTTATTTTTTAAAGAAACTGTGTTCTGATTTTCTAGAGCATTGTAGCTTCTTTAATCTTATTAAATGAATATTCAGAATTAAAATTTTATATTTCATGGATAAAAAGATATTCCAACGCTGTATTAGATTAATTTTAAACTGCTTTTTTAAGAAATCATGAAGAAAGTAGAAATTTTCATCCTTGCTTATATTTCATATTAATATTCAAATGTGTTTAAGATACACATTTTAATGTAATTTTATCGTAAGAGTTAGCGTCTTTTATGTAAAATATATTCCTTATTTCTCGGTTCATGGTGCATTTCATTTCAATAATCTTGATAATAAAGATATATATTTTTCTTATTCTGTAAAATAAATAAATAACTAATTTCTTATGTTAATTTTATTTAAATTAAACCGACACAGTATTTTAGAACTTAAAATTTTTGTGTTGAGCATAAACTTTTTCTACATGAGTACATATGTGTTTAATTTTTTTTGGTATGGTTGTAACAGGTCTATCCGTGAACCATCTACTAATCCTCTAAGGGTAAAATTATTCTATCTTCCATTAAAAAATTTCTCCCGAAGAAGAAGAATTTTTCAAATAAATTTTTCTATTTAAGCGTTGGTATTTAGGTACGAAATGTTAGTGGATGAATAGACGCTGATTGATCGACTATTGGTAATTGGAAAATAAGTGATAAAATCGTATTTAAGGTTTACGTCTGGAGGTTGAACAAAATTAGAGAGGTCGTAGTGGTGAATTGCAGCGTAAGAGTCCAGAGCGCTCCAAGAGTAAGTGGAATAGATAATGTTATGTGAAGTTGCTTTACGCCGTGCAATTGCTCTTCTAATTAGTTACTTAATGCATTTCCTACTATTAACTGTGTGGAGGATAATAAATTTGAATTTAAAACTTGTTGTGGCTGATCTGTACTCGAACCCCCACCCATCAACAATCACTAGTCGTTTGTCACATGGTTTATAAAGGGTGTTTTTTTAGAGATATATAACTTTAAATTGCAATAAAAAAACGATGTATTATTCGATTGACATAAATTTTTTTTATTCGAAAGATAATCTTGTGGCATTACATTTTAAATATGATTTCTGGCATATGACTGCCACGGCTGGCTCGGATGTAGTCCAATTTTCGATGATTTTTTCCAACATTTGTGGCCGTATATCGGCAATAACACAGAGAATGTTGTTTTCCAAATGGTCAGGCGTTTGTGCTTTTCCGCATAGACCAATGACTTTACATAGCCCCACAGAAAATAGTCTAGCGGTGTTAAATCACAAGATCTTGGAGGCCAATTCACAGGTCCAAAACGTGAAATTAGGCGGTCACCAAACGTGTCTTTCAATAAATAGATTGTGGCACGAGCTGTGTGACATGTTGCGCCGTCTTGTTGGAACCACAGCTCCTGGACATCATGATTGTTCCATTCAGGAATGAAAAAGTTAGTAATCATGGCTTTATACCGATCACCATTGACTGTAACGTTGTGGCCTTCATCGTTTTTGAAGAAGTACGAACCAATGATTCCACCAGCCCATAAAGCGCACCAAATTGTCAGTTTTTCTGGATGTAACGGTGTTTCGACATACACTTGTGGATTAGTTTCACTCCAAATGCGGCAGTTTTGTTTGTTGACGTAGCCATTCAACCAGAAGTGCGCTTCATCGCTAAACAAAATTCGCTTATGAAAATCGGGAACAACGGCAATCTCGTTTTGGGCCCATTCGACGAATCTACGCCTTGCTTGATGATCGTTTTGATGAATTGCCAAACCAAACTCAGAATAAATCACTTGACAGCTGTTAAATCGGTCGCCATCTTGGAAAGTAATGCCAACTTAAACTTCTATACCTGAAAAAAAAACACTCTTTAGTAGTAAATTGAAGAAAAATAGTTTATTTTTGTTGCTATAGGCATTTGGTTTTATAAAATGAATTTCTAAAATAATTTAGATGTATCTCATTTTCCGCCTCTGGTTTCAAATGTAAATTTTGAAACCATGCCGTATCAATCAGCAGTGTATATCAACTTCTTGAAGTTTTTTTTCAGAAAACAGCACTTATTGAAACTGATAGAAAATACTAATGTAATAAAAATACGAAATTTCTGATTCTGTTTGCACAATGCATTTTACACTAGCTACTGTTATTGATATATTAAATGCTCATTTTAATTTATTTACTTACTTTGTTTCCCGATTATTTGAAAACACCAAGATGAGGAATTGAACAGTTAGTTTATTTTCGAAAAGTGGCATCTTTCTTGTTATGTTCAACATATCCCAACATTACTGTTTCATTCAACATTATTGAATATAGTCATTTTTAGCTCAATAAACTGCCCAAAAATGAATTTGACAAATCATGAAGAGGTCCGTCAACAATAGAAATCGGGTTGCTTTATGGTGTGACGTTAATACAGATCTCATACTCACTCATTCGACATAACATCAAAGAATTTCATATTTATAAATATATGCGTGCATGTGTGTATGGATAAGTATATTAGATCTAAAATTAAATCCGTTATATCAGTACTTCTCAAAGTTGCAATATTCGTGACCCAATATTCAATCATAATTTTCATTGCGCCCCCCTTACATACAATAGCAATGTATTGAATTCAATAATACTATTCTTTGACGCTAAAACTACGATACGATTTTAACCTCTTAAG
>BMAU01018228.1:1977500-2242500 GCA_019973935.1 Trichonephila clavipes | reverse complement strand
CTTTATTTGAGCCCAGAGAAATCCAACATTTCAACAGGGTAGTGCACGACTGCATGTTACCGGTATTGAAGGACCTTCCTTGATACGGAAAATGTTCGGCTGTTTCCCTGGTCTGCAAGTTCACCTGATCTCTCGCCGTTAGAAAACGTCTGGTAAATGGTTACTTAGTGACTAGCATGTCACCATACGCCAGCTGTAGAATCGTGTTGATGAGCTGTAGAATCGTGTTGAATCTGCATGGGCATTTGTAATACTGTAGACGCCATCCAATCTCTATTTGACTCAATGCCCCTAAATATAAGTGCTCCTAAAATGAAATTATTTTCTAAGATATTTATATTCATTTCTTACGTTCGCTTACTGAACGTTTAAATTTGCTGATGTTTATGCATAAAAAATGAGATAAACTAGAAATGTGAAAAATGTATTACAGAAAAAAAAAACTAACATATCTTTCAGGAAATTATTTCCTTTTCAGAATTATTTAATACTCTATGATTATAAAAATGATTCAAAAAATTAGAAAGGGAAATTTTGTATTTAACTTTCAACGAAAATAGTACATTAAGCAGAGGAAGTACTTTGTTGGGATATTCTTTACGAAAGGAAATAACCAACATCAATACTTCATTTTTGCCTTTGAGCTATTTAAATCATAATTTTTTGCTTAAAAATTGCTGAGGGCAACGTTCAGAAATATTAAAGATTCTATGAAAAAAAAGTTCAATTAAATAAAGTATTAGAAACTTCACTGAATATTATTAAGTATTTTTATAGTCATATTATCAGAAAGGAAAGATATACCACTTTTAATAGAACTCTAAATCAGATTATTTAGATAGCGTAGGAGTATTGATAAATGTAAGCATTTTGGAGTATCTTAAGGGAAAAAGCTATTCCTAAGCAAAATACTTCGATGGCATCTGTTTGCATTACATAAAATAAAGCTTATATTGTTCAAAAATGCAAATTAGGATCTACGCGATGAATGAGGATTTATGTAAAAGTTGCATAGAATGTATTCGGAGATGGAGGATTACCCAGTGGGCTTTAGATTTGAGGGAACGGAGTAAAATTGGAAATGAGAAGACATTATAAAGTGTGAGCTCAAATATGACGCGGAAAATAATTGTACAGTTCTTACAGAACGGTTGCACAGATTAAAAGTTTTAATCTGGAAAAGACATTTATAGCTTGAAAAATAGTTTATTACACAAATATTAAGGAAAAAACCCAAACTCTATAAAAACAATAATATTACAAATATTTTTACTTTGTTTCTTACAGAGATACATATTTTTTAAAATGCCTATCATATATATATAACGTAGACCTATAATTTCAAGTTACATTTATTAATTCTTAGATATGTTCACCATATAATGCGCACCCCCATTTTAATGAAGAATCTTGAAATGTACGAGTGCAATTCTCTTATGCTTTGAAGTTGTTTATTCGAGTTGTTATTCCAAGCTTTTTAAAATATAGAAAACTTCTAGAACCCTTTAAACTCATAAGGAAGGCTCTTTCTTTTAAATAAACCACATTTAAATACATATGGAAAACTAATTTTCTTATATTCAAAGCTATCCCTTTCATACTCGGCGTATAATGCACCCCTGTAAATTTGGGTCTTATTTTTGTGGTTAAAAGTGCGTATTTTACGGTATTTATTACAATTGAAAACTCATTTTGTTATCAATATCAGTTTTAAAAGAGTTTAAAATTCCAAGAACCTACTTATGAAAATCTTTAAAAAATTCATCATTCATTAATATTCATTCATTCATTGACAGTACGAATTTAATTATGAATTCTCATATATTGGCTTGAAATAAAGTATAATGATACCAATAAAATAGTCAAAATTGCTAGGCTTTTGGAAAAAGAATTTTTAAATACGTAGTAAATTCATTTTTCTCAATAACGAACTCATTTTATGCTCCTCAAGTTGAATATTGGCCATGGTCACGGGACGAGAGTGACACCTTGTGACGGATCTGTACGTCACTTTATCACTAATACTCTTGGGCGTCTTTGAGGATTGTAAATTCGCGTATATTTCCAACCAACTCTAAAAAGAAGAAACCGGGATATGCAAATTAGTCAAAGTATCTAACGAGAGTGTTTTAAGTTAGCAGTAGAGGTTATAACGCCAAACCATAGGTTGACGGAGTTCTAAGAAGATTCAAATTGATTGTGCGATTAGCGTATCTTTGATTACTAGGCAGCGATCGACAATTGGAAAGTTTGATCCGCTTAGAAAGTGAAGTAGTAAAAGGCAAGTGAGATTTAAATTTAGATTATCGGATTATATGAGTAAAAATATAATAAATTTAGTGGGAAGTTAATGAATGCTAGTAATTCAAATTGTATGTATCTCTCGGTCCTCTTATTCCGGTAGTCCCGTTCTATATTGAGTTTAATATTTGATAAGTATTATATTTCGTGATTTAATTTAATAGTAAGAAGGGTCAATCCTATTGACGTAGCCATCTTGATAAATCTTTGTAATTAGATGACTGATAATTGATTCAAGTGAATAAATATAATTTGTTATTGTAAAAATGTCGTCTGGTCGTTCTTAGCCTCAATTCAATCTTGGTGTTCAGGGAGATTCCCACTACCTGAACTGTTATCTTACAATCTAAAATTCTCCACACAACACATTCGTGAGGACTTCGGACCCGAATAATTTTAACGTGCCTCAACTCCTTTTTTACGGTGGATATTCAATGGCATCAGGACTCGAACCCTCAACTCGACAACTGAGCACACGTGTCCGATACCGTGACGACCACTCAGTTATCACCTCCACATAATCATCATGTATGTGCATGTGTAAAAGTGTGTGGTAATAACTGTATCATTTATAACTGCACATAGTTATTACTTACTACTTTCTCTTACGTCCAATCATATATTGTTATATTTTTTATTTGCTTAAATCAAAATATTAAACTTGAAAAGAATGACTTAATTGAATGCTTGATTTGTTCGAAGAGGTCTAATTGTGAATTTTAAATCACTATCACATAAAAGAACTTTAGCTACAATTAGTAAACATCAGCTACAATTAGTAAACATCAGCTGCAATTAGTAAAATTCTAGGGGAGACTTTAGAGATTGAAAACATATGTAATTAAAAATATTTTAGTCACGTCTGTTAAATTTAAATATCTTACAAAAAGCTAATGACCATTTATTTGTAAGATGAACCTCACTTCACTTACAGTTCAATGCACTTTTAGATTTCATTACTATTATATGTTGCTGTTTATGTGTGAATACATGCGCTTACTATCCCCTCAATTTTTCATTAAATAAAAATTTGTAATTATAAAAGTTTTACTAGTATTTGCTCCAATGCTCTTTTAAAAATAGACCAGTGGACTTTAATTTGTGGGCTATTACATGAAATACATATTTGTTGATGTAATTTATTGTTTTTTAAACTTTTGAACGCTCGTTTGTTTGCTGTCTGGTTTTTAAGTTTACATATTTTAGTAGATTAAGAATATGTGTTTTCGCTTTTCTATTCATGTTTATTTTGCTAATAAAATAGAATGGACACATACGGGGAACCTAGTGAAAATATAACTAATCACATACCAAATTTGCCTTTATAATTGAGATATGTGCTAAATAAACTATAAGAATCATCTTCCAAAAATTCCCAAAACTTTGTTTGTTGTTTTCATATAAATTATTGAATGTTTAGAATTATTTCAAACAAAATACTTACATGTGAATATTTTTGATAACTTTAAAAGCTTAATATATACCTGTGCTGCATCTGAAAAAAAATTACGAAATGCTATTCACAAAATGTCTTCATTTATAATAAAAAAACAGCTTTTGGAATAAAAAATACTTTTTACTTTATTTCCTTCAAAGGCTTATGGTAGACAATGGTATTTTGACTAATATCTTCATCACAAATATTCTTTTGTAAGAAGATAATCCACACATCGCAAATTTAAATATGACAGCTACAAAGCATTATTTTGCTTATAAAAATTTATCACATTTTTCTCGATATTCTTGTCTTATTACTCTTATTTTCGCGAATGAAAGGGAAACAAATCAATACTATAATATAATTCAGTGGTAGTCATAGAATACTCAATTTAATAAGATATCTCTTGGCCATTTTCAAACTTAAGTCAAACACTACGCATTTAATTGCAGTTATCGTATCTTACTTTTCCTTCATTAATTTTGAAACACATTTCTAAACTATAAATAACCAGGAAATAGTGTGCTTCATTATTTTTATACATTTTGTAATGATTGAAATTGCAGAAAATTATTTCTCTAAGATTGTCACTCCAGAGGAATTGCATGAATAATTACTTGGTGTCTAGACAGCCATGCTGCTAGAAAAGTTGAGACAAAGCTATGCGTAAGGGAATTAAATTTCAAGGATGTTAAAGACGGGTCAAAATTTTTGAAAGATGAAGGTTTCTGAGAGATTACTCCAGAATTAGCAATATAATACGCAGAGAAATTCGAACATTTCCTCGGTAGAAAGCGTAAATAGTTTCTCAGGAAGTAATTTACTCCATAGCCTATGCTGAGTGATTAAGTTTATAGAAAAGCAAAATATTTAAAGGTTCATTTATTCTCTTATAAAACAAGAGTAAGGAGATTAGTTGTTACAGGGAAACGTTTGTGACTTTTCAAATGTGGATCATTATTCAAATCTCGATAGTTTACCAAATATTAGATCCTCAAAAATGAAGTGTGTCATGAATTGCACTTTTTCTTTATTTAGATAACGCTGGCTATAATTGTATATATTTCGTTATATTTTCCTCCATTAAGACTTTTTTCTTTTATTTCCCAAATTTTTAAATCTGATGTTTTAGAACTATTCTAAGTTATTTTTTCTCATTCAGTTACTTTTTAAACTATTTCCTTGATTTCTATTCTTAGTCAAAGAGAGCATTTGCTTCCTAACTAGAAAAATGTCTACATAGTGTTCATAGGAAAGTCTTTATAACCTAAAAATATTTTCGAAAGGGGAAAGTTGCAGCTATAACAGTGAGTTCACGGTATAATAAAATGACTACACACTCGACCTAATTCAATCAATGTCAGCGCCTCTAGTGACCAAATTTGGAAGATAGACATTGCAAATCGAACTCAAAAAGAATTAGAGTAAAATTTCCTATTAGATATTTTTAGAACAATATTTCATTGGTACGAAACAACATTTAGTTCACACGGAATAGATACAGTACCCACTGTTTATATAAAAATGTCCGAAATCAATGCACCCTATTTTGAATTAAATTTTAAAGAAAAAGTCATAGGTATGAAGAAATACGCACAATTTATGGTACAAAATACGTAATTAGTCAAAAAAATAATTTTACATCACACACAAAAAAAAAAAAAAAAAAAACGAGAGCAAACTGTTACAAATTGATAACAAGTTAATGTCGAGTATGTTCAAAGTTTCGCTGTTGCTAATGCTAGATATATTCATGAGAGTCATTTTTCAGGCACATTTCTCACAATGAAAGTGTTACACTATTGTAAGCAGCTGTTATACCACGATGCATATCCAGCAGACTTGAATGCGAAGTTGTATAAATCTGGTATTTTGGGTAATAAGAAATACTTTAGCGGGGTGAGGTCCGGTGATCGTAGAGGACAATCAACACTACCTCCACACCCGATAATTTGCTGTCCAAAACATTTTTTCCGAAAGCTTCGAACACCAGCTGTACAGTGTACATGCTGAAGCCAAAAAGACCGTAATGCTGAGAGCATCTACAACAGAAGTTGGCCGCCTGTGGTCGGCATGCCACATTTGACACGCATTGCAATCCACAGTGACACTCTACAATACTCTACAAATTTGTCAAATTTTGAGTGAATAGAAACTGATAATAAACTTGAGCCTGCAAAGTAATTACTTAGTAGCTGAATGTTCAGAACCTTGTCAAACTGAAAGCTACAAATTATACCAGTCTAGGGACAAAGTTGGTATTAAATTATTTATTTTTCAGCGCTAAATTAAAATGGAAATCTTATATTTTACGTTGTTTTTTTAAGTTAATAAATATTAAAAAGATGCAATAATATAATAAAACTTTAAATTTCTGTATTCTTGATCTCTATTCCCTGACTCAGTATACTGACTCGTGGGAATCGAATTGTTTTAAATATTTCCTACGGTTTGGCACCCTGAATCATATTGGTAGAGCGCCTTGCCTAGCTACAGAATGAAGGTTACCGGCCCGGGTGAGATGCAAAGTCAGACATGTTTTTATGCATAAACACTTCTGTCCGCTTAATGTATCTACCTGAATCTCAGGTCGGAGACAAGATGTTAACCTTGGCAGTGGTGTTTTTATTTGATCCACCAACCAACCGGTTTGCAGCTACGCCGTGCATATCTTAGGTGACTGAGACGAAAGGAATCCCTATTCGGGCCAGCCATTAAGGTAGCGTTCCTCAAACTGTGAGGTGCGGGCCCTAGGGGGTGATAACTCTACGGGGAAGTAAGCATATTGGAAAGGGAAAACAAAAGATTATTTAAAAAATTATTAAATTAAAGCAAACAAGCAAAATACATTCAGATTTAATTTTAAAACATAAAATACACATTTACACTGATATAATACAGTTATAAATGTATCAGCACTGCACGAGGTATTTTATAATTAATTTGGTAGCATTTAAGAGGTTAAAGTCATATTGTAGTTTTAGTGTAAAAGTATAGTATTATTGAATTAAATGCATTCTTATTGTATGGATGGGAGGGGGATGAAAAATATGATTGAATATTGGGTCGCAAATATTCAAATTTTGAGAAGCTCTGCGTTAAGGGCATATTTTCAAGCCCTTTTCTGTTTGCGACTTGCAGAAGGTTTCGCCGTACATACCCCCTTCCTAAAGAAGTAAGTTTTTTTTTTGTTTGACTTTCTGAACGATATCGAGAGAAGGTTGCTTTTCCAACCAATTTTGTAATTCTTATAAAGGGTGTTTTTTTAAGAGGTATAGAACTTTAAATTGCAATAAAACAACGGTGTATTATTCGATTGACATGGATTTTTTTATTCGAAAGATAATCTTGTGGCATTACATTTTAAATATGATTTCTAGCATATGACTGCCACGGCTGGCTCGGATGTAGTCCAATTTTCGATGATATTTTCCAAAATTTTCCGTATATCGGCACTTTTGTCTTCCAAATGGTCAAGCGTTTGTGGCTTATCCGCATAGACCAATGACTTTACATAGTCCCATAGAAAATAGTCTTGCGGTGTTAAATCACAAGATCTTGGAGGCCAATTCACAGGTCCAAAACGTGAAATTAGGCGGTTTGATTGATTGAATATTAACGTCGCACTGTTCAGCTACACGAGGGCTTTTGGCGACGGACCACGTAATGAACCAAGGTCAAGTGACGTGGACGACACCTAGCCACCCCCTCTCCTAACAAAAACACCAGTTTCAGCTCTCGACAGATTTAACGTGCATCGCTGCCCTATCTTTAGTGGTACTGGCCAATTGACAAAGCAAGCCACAGTCCAAAACCACTCGTGAAAATTAGGCGGTCACTAAACGTGTCTTTCAATAAATGGATTGTGGCACGAGCTGTGTGACATGTTGCGCCGTCTTGTTGGAACCACAGCTCCTGGACATCATGATTGTTCAATTGAGGAATGAAAAAGTTAATAATCAGGACTCTATACCGATCACCTTTGACTGTAACGTTGTGGCCTTCATCGTTTTTGAAGAAGGATTCCACCAGCCCATAAAGCGCACCAAACAGTCAGTTTTTCTGGATGTAACGGTCTTTCGACATACACTTGTGGACTAGCTTCACTCCAAATGCGGCAGTTTTGTTTGTTGACGTAGCCATTCAACCAGAAGTGCGCTTCATCGCTAAACAAAATTAGCTTATGAAAATCGACCATTATTTTCGAAATAAAATTGTACAATTTGAAAGCGTTGTTCAGGCGTGAGTCTATTCATGATGAATTGCCAAACCAAACTGAGAATAAATCACTTGACAGCTGTTAAATCGGTCGCCATCTTGGAAAGTAATGCCAACTTAAACTTCTATACCTGGAAAAAAAACACTCTGTATTACGTCATGTGGCAGTGATAGCATAGTGGTAATGATCACGAGCTCGTGCCGGCATTGCCAGGTTGCAAGTTTGTTTTGATACCTCACTGTGTAGAGAATCTAATGCTCGTTAAATCTGCCATGGCTTAAATTGCTACCGTGGGTGTTGTGTGAAAGCTAAGAAATGGGGTGCCAGCTGAGAAGTAATCTTCGGATCTTGATCACAGTTCGAAATTACAGGTCCGTAGTAAATACCACCAAATTGCTTAAGTCAGATGTTAATAAATACTCACCCACATATTACGTTATATTCTATTAATCATTAATAATGTTTAAAACTTATATTGTATAATTTCGGTTCAAAGTAATTTATCCGTTTTACTAATGTTTGCTGATGCCTTCCTTGTATGTTTAATATTCCTAAAAGCAGAAAAGTGCTCTGTGTATTTCGCTATTTTAAATAACTTTTATTTAAGAAATTAGTTCTGAGAATTGCGGCCCCCTGAGTGGGTGAAAGCGTACCTGTTTCCACGCTCGGACTCACATGGTATATCTCGACGAAAACCATCGAAACGGATTCTGCCTGAGTGTTAATCTTGAACTTGACTTCAGCGCGTCTGGGTGCTGTTGTTTACCTCGGATATTTTTGTTTTAAAATCTTGATCTTGGCTTCGGCATAATTAGGTGTGCCGCTGTTTTTCAGGAATTTTATCTTGATTATTTTTAGTCTCATATTTTAACTTGGTAGTTTAAATTATTGAGTTTTGTTTTATGGAAGCTTTTGGAATATATATATATGTTATCAATAAATCCAGGAAAATATCAACTTGAATTCCAGTATTATTTGAATAACACTACACATTCACCGATAATAATGGCAGTATCTATTATCATTTTATTTAAATTAGTGTTGAAATATAGGAAGTAATTTTGAATTATATATTTGTCTCTAGGAATTAGTCGTTACAATTTTTTTGAATTATATAAGATTGGAAGTTATTTCGTATTTTTCAATGAAAGACCATGGAATTCTTATTAGCTTGGTAAAATTTATCGATCAAAAAGAATCCAGAATTAAGGAAAAACATGCACGTTTTTTAAGATATTGAAGAAGTTTCATCATTTTAATTTTTTCTCTCAAAAGTTTAAAATATTTGTCGTTTTGAATTACTAGTTGTGATTTATTAAAAACGGTCTTAGTTAGACCATTATCATTAGGCTGTGCTACCATCTAGGGTTCAATCCCTGGGTGACCACCGGCTACTAGCTGTTGACCATGGCAGGAGTGTTTACTTGATCCACCGACTTACAGGTAAGCAGCTACCCCTATCATGAATTAGACCAGTGCTCCGCAACCTTTTTATCGCTGCGGAACGGTCAACGTATGATAATTTTACCGCGGCCCACCTAAGGTTGGGACACGTTGATTATTTATATTTTAGATTGTTTTGGTTTAACAATTTTAATTTAGTTACATTTAAATTTACCTTCAGAATAAAATATAGTTACATCAAAAATGAATAAGTGATTTAACGTGGAATGTAAAGTGATTTCCGTGGTAAGTTGCGCAAATCGGGGAGAAATGCATCACTTTAAATAAAATAGCAATAGTTTAATGTTCTTTAGGCGGCCCAGCACCATTTGATCCGCGGATTGGTA
Organism: Trichonephila clavipes; assembly: GCA_019973935.1. Classification (NCBI taxonomy): domain Eukaryota; kingdom Metazoa; phylum Arthropoda; class Arachnida; order Araneae; family Nephilidae; genus Trichonephila; species Trichonephila clavipes. The sequence goes on along the minus strand of BMAU01018228.1, from coordinate 2,232,752 downwards.
ACGGTCCATGGACCGGGGATTGCGGATGACTGCCTTAGACGACTGAGTTGAAAGGAATTCCTGTTCAGACTAAGAGCTTTTAATTCTCTCATTTGTTGTTTGCGACTTGCAGAAGGAGATACAGCTGCAACAGATCCATGAAAGTGATCATTCGAGATATCACACATCACGTTAATAGACAAGCGCGCTTAGTGTCTACTGGATATTCCTTAGGATGAATTTTCCATCGCCTAATAAAGTAAGCTGTGTTGGTTTAGTGATCTAGTACGTTGAAACAGTACCTCATCCCACTAGACATCGTCGGACAAAATTCTTAGTTGGATACAAATCTGATAATTTTTAGGTGCACAAGCAAAAATTGATCTAATGAGTAGGAGCCAAATGTCGTTGAATAACCTGATGCTCTAAGTATTTCTAATTGGAAATTTTTCTAAATATTTTTTTTTTCTTTTTTCGATTTGCTAATCCTCTTTTCCATATTTCACCATTAGGATCGGTGCTGTCATTTGCATTAGATAGGACATAGTCGTTTTATTATATCTTGATCCCGCTTGTGCAAGTGTAGATCCCTCATTTTGCAAGTTTTTTTGGGGCATTTAAGGTATTTAACCCTCTAACCGGATAGCACGGAAAATTCCGTCAGTGTAAAGATGCTTCGAAAATGGACTGCACGGATTTTTCTGCCTTCAAGTAACGTTTTCAAAAGCGGATTAGCCGCACTTTTCTGAAATCCTTTCCCCCTTTTAAAGGTTTAACCGAACTAGGTCATAATATTGTCCCCGTTCGACCTCCCAAGTTCTAAAAGGGGGAAAGAATTGAAGTCTGTTGCATTTTTGAAGGCAATAGCAAAATAAGAGTAAAACGCTTTCGGAATAACTTTTCAGGAGGAAGGTATCCACTTAGAGGGTTTTAACGAAACTTTCCTTTGCATTATTTACATTAAAAATTTATTTTTCCAATGACTAAAATTTCTCCGTTTTACAGTTTAACTCAAAATTTTTGTTTCTAATAGTATTAAATATATTCATTACTTTTAATTGTTTGTATTAAAACAACGCGATTGTAAAGGAAAATTAAATGTATTGGTGACAAACTTAAGATACCTGCCTACGTTTGGAGTCCAGTTTTCTAAAACGCTCTACGATTAGTAATTTTATATGTTTTTTGTGTGTGGAGATAATAGCTTAAATTAATGAAAAACATGAATCAAGAAATTATATGATAATTTAAGTTTATTAAAATGAGGTAATTTAGGTAAAATTTGATGGAAAATTTACCGAAATTTAAAACACTACATAGAATTCAAAGCCATGTATTTAAATTGTTTTTAATCAGCATATTTAACACAATTATAAAGCCAATGAACTAAAATCTAAAAGATATTTACTACTACCAAAAAATATGGGTCAATACACATTTGTTTATAGATAATTTTATAAAATGCGTGGTGTTCGCAACAATAAACTGTTAAAAATAAAAATTAAGAAAATAAACTATTGATGTTAGAGCTAAATCCTTAGTTCATTGACTTTTGCTTTAAATAACATGCATTCAAAATTTGAAAAGAATACATTCGCAAATTAATTGGAAGATATCAGGCTTTAAGTAACATGACTTTGACAAAAAAATTCTTTAAAATAGCATTTAAAATTTTTATTATCATTTCAATAAATAATACCTAAGATATTTAAAATTATCAGATATATCAGATAGATAATATCTGATAATATCAGATAGGCATTATCAAATATTTAAAATTCACCGCTTTTATGCCATAGAACTTCTTAGACCTCTATCCTGATAATCTGTTTTTCTTTTTAGCTGCTCAATCTTTTTTACTACACAAAATGACAAAGATAAAAAAATAATAATAATTTTCAGTCAAACATTGATCTAGAAGCGTAAGCATGTACTGGTGTTAAGATTTCGACATAAAATTTCAATCTAATTTCGAGAAGAACGTTAGACTACAGCAACACTTCTCTAACTTTTACACCGTTCCATGGTAGAATTTTGAAATTTATACAAAACGTTTTGGAATTGTCCGATATATTTATCCTTTTGACGATGTTTGGTGAAATAAGACTAATAAACAAGATTTGACTTAGATGTCTCGATCATGAAATTCCTAAAAACGACTACAGAGGAAAATGTTGTATAAAGATTAGAAAAATTTAGTATGCAAAACTTCTAAATAAAATTCGTTTTTGTTCACTTCTTTCTTTTGTTTTTCATATCAGAAGAAAATTTGTTTCTTTTCATTCCCTTATGGGGAGTCTCCTTTTAATAATTTTTCAAATAAATAATTATGTTTTAGTTAGAAAACGAGTACATGGAGTTCTAACAGGCTAGTAAAAAATATGAACAAGGAAAAAGATTTTATTCACGTATTCAAATAGTCTCATCTAGGAGAAATAAAACATGCATTAAAATATGAATTTCATCGATTACTGCTTATTTTATGTAAAAAAAAAAATGGAATTCTTTATAATTTACTGTCATTTCTTTTCTTTTCTTTTTGTGTGGTTCTTAAACTTCTGTTTAATATATTCTTTATATTCCTTCTTTTTTTCAGGAAATTTCGTGCTTTCCAGGGATTTTTTATGATCCGCAAATCTAAAGATGAAATCGATATCATAGTACTTAAAGTTTCAAATGTAATTGATATCGATAAATTGTTTTGTAAGTTAAAAGTTCTCATTTTTTTTTCATTTTTTAGGAAAAAAGAATGAATACGAAGCTAACTCAATATTTTATACAATATTATCGAATATTGAATATCTCTAAATAAGTAAAAAAGACAAAATATCAGTTTTCAATAGAATTTTCAATAAAAATACCTTTCATTGTAAGAAAATCGTTTATATTCAAGGAAACATTTGAATTAAATATGCATGAATAAATTGGTTTCCAAATTTTTGTAACAAAAATATTTTTAAGGGATATTCACAACGAAAAAATGTATTTTTATTGATTCTTGATGAAGAGGATTATCGCCGTTTGAAGATATACGTTATAAAAAAGTTATGAGATGTAAACATTTTAATCAATGTTTTATTTTTAAAAGAAATGTATCGAAATACATTCAAAAGCTGGATAAGTAGCAGAAAATTTAATTCATGAACTTTTTCTTATTCCGAGAAACCCAGTGTGGATGTTTTTTGAAGGGACAAAAAGAAATGAAAAAATTTAAAACAATTATTTTTTTATAACTTTTGAGAATTTGAGTTTTATGATTCGAAAAATGATCAAATATAAGAAAATTCATAAGTTTAAAATGCTGTTAAGTTGTTATATAGTTGTGTTTTAATTAATTTTTAAGGGGAAAAAAGTAAATTTTGCTTTTGAAATATATATTTGGAAGAAATGACAAAATAATTTTCTTTCAATCATAAGCAGGCATTTTGCAGTAAAATGTTTATTATTTATTATATACACATTGTGGGATTGGATAAGTGCACTATCACATCCCCCTTACCCTGTTACTTCGAGTGGAACAGTCCATACTGACGTCACACACCACCAGGAATGTCCGACAAAAGGACGACGCAGGGGAAATGACGCAGACGGACGTTAGAGATGCTAAGCTATAGACGTAGGAGAAATACGTTCATCTTTGGTGTTTAATATATTTCAAATATTCCATCCTTCATTTTAGTTTAATAAATCGTTATTCATCCTATATTATCCTATTATTCTATTCCATATTTTGGAGCTCGACCTTTCTTTTGCATTTTAAGGAAAACTCCTCTGGACCAGAGAAGAAAAAATGGGGAAATGACTACAACCTTAGGATGAATAACGATTTATTAAACTAAAATGAAGGATGAATATTTAAAATATATTAAACACCAAAGGAGAACGTCTTTCTCCTACGTCTATAGCTTAGCGTCTCTAACGTCCATCTGCGTCACATCCCGTGGGTAGTTCTTTTGTCAGACAATCCTGGCCGGGTGAGACGTCAGTGTGGACTGCTCCACTCAAAGTAACAGGGGGAGGAGGATGTGACAGTGCACATATCCAACCCTACAATATTGCTTCAAAAAATTGTTCTAACTTCTATTTCAATGTAGGAAGAAAAGTAACTGAGAAATTTTGCAACAATAGAGAGTGAGTAAATATTAACGTCACACTATTCAGCTATTCGAGGACTTTTGGGCAACGGGTTTTTGAACCATGTTCAAGTGACGAAGATGACTCAAGAGTTAGAACCCTCTCTCTTAACTTACACACCACATCAAAGGACGTTTAAACCTTGACATATTTAATGTGCAGAAGCCCCCTCTGTACGGCGAGTATTCAGCGGTCTTAGGCTCTAACTCAAGGGTGTCAAACTCGTGACCTGCGGGCTGCATATGGCCAGCAACGGACATTTTTGCAGCCTGGTCAATATATCGGTGCACTATAATATATAATTAAATACAATACTTTCTGCCTGGATAGGAAAGAGAGTGGTAAGAGGAGATATGAAGTGTCAGGATACAAACATTAAATTTTTCTTGTTATTTTATATATGTTTATCATAATGTATTATCTGAAATAAACCAACGTTTCTATGAATATTGATATGTTTGCAGCCAACCCAAAATTAATCTTGTTTGTTTGGATTAAGTTAACCTTCGAGAGTTTGACGTCATTTGGAATGGTCACACTAATTTAAAGCCTTATATTTAATAAGTGACTCGTTAGTCTGTCTTATATCAATTATTTTTCAGCTAATAAGAGTATTTCAGAAGTTGTTTTGAAGTCGAAGAAAAGTGATTATGCTAAATATTAAAGACTTAAATTTTTTAGTTTTATTATTCAACCATGTCTTTTGATGAAGTAAGTTGACGTAATTAAGTGTTTTTTCCTAAAGAAAAAGAAAACAAAAGTAGTCATCGCTCATTGTTACTATCTTTATGATCTGAACTAGAAATATGTAGAGTAAGGATCTAATAATTACAGTTCAAATTTCATGTTGAATATTTTCTGTCATTATTCTGCTTCTTTTTAGTAAAAACTATTTCTTTAACTTAGTTCTTAATCTAAGAATCTGTGAAATATCTCTAGTTAGGCAAAAATATTAGCCATTGTTGTTTCTTCTCTTTGAATTTTGTTTTCTACAAACTTTGGAAAAAATGTAGTGCTTATTCGCAGTAATTTCAGACATCTTTTTAACTCGCTTTTGTATGTTACACATAACAATACATACCACATTCAAAGCAATATCAAGTGTAGTTCGATTTTAATGCAATATTAAGGATAGACTAATTTTCTTGTATGGCAATCAAAGATTTAACTCTGTTACATGCAAATATTCAATAATTTGATATAATACTAAAATTATACGTATTGAAATAATAAGAGAAAAGAAACCACATTAAAATTAATCTTTATTAAATTCCATATAACATGAAGAGAATCTCGTTTCACCGAGTGCTACAGTGTCTAGAATGACATGTTTTTGAGAATGTATGAGTATATGTACATTCTCCGTAGAAAATCAGGAATAAATATATATATTGTCAGTTTATTTTTTGGATTAATAATGTAATTCTTTTGTAATGATTTCGCAATTTGCATGTTTTAGCATACAAATTGAAATATCAAGAGATTATTGCAGAAATTCAGATGATCTGAGTGATAAAATGTGTATATATTATATGCATGAATGTTTAAGATTTCCTATACTTAAATTATTTTGAAGTACGCAATTTATGTATCATCACTTGTCTAATGTTTGGCATTTAGTGATAGCGTTCTATGAGGTAGAAAGCTATATAACTTTAATAAACATGATGCTTTTCCTTTAGACGTAGTTTTGATTGATTGTATGAGAGCTATTGAATCATACGAGAGTGGTCCCATAAGTATCCAGGCTGAAAGAGAGATATGGCGGTAGTAGTTTAAAAATATTACTGTATTAGAATGTACACAATTTATAAAGAATATGTTTCAAGTTTTAAGAAGCCACGTTGTTTGGTATTTGTTTGGCAATTATCAATAGTAAACAATTTCGGTGAATTTGTGAAAATTGAGAAAATTGGTCATCGTTATGTAATAGTATACTTTTATTTAAAAGGCCTTATCCCAATCAATATAAAATTTGAACTAGATTTTACTTTGAGTGAGTCTGCTCCTTCTTTTACAACAGTAAAATATTGAGAAGCATAGTTTAAACGAGGCCGTACGAGCTGCCACGACGAGCATTGCAGTGGTCGACCAAGTGAGATGATGACACCAGAAATGGTGAAGCAAATCCGCAAAGCGGTACAGGATGATCGTAAACGGAAACTGGGCGAGCTAGCATACATAGTAGGCAACTCTAAAAGTACGTTACATTGCATATTATCGGAAAATTGGGACATGAGAAAGCTGTGTGCAAGATAGGTGACGCGTGTTCTCACACTCAAGGAAAAAACAGTGTCGTGAAGATGTTTCAATTGAGTGTTTAGCGAAGATTCACAGCAAGAAAGCAGAGTTTGTGTGCCGTTTCTTAACTATGGATGAAACACGGGTCAATTACCTTACACCCGAAACAAAAGAATAATCAAAACAATAAACTGATAAGGGATAACCGGCTTCAAAGAAGTTGAAGACCATTCCATTTGCAGGCAAGGTTATGACGTCGGTGTTTTGAGATACGCATGGGATAATTTTCATTGACTACATTGAAAAAGTAAAAACTATCAACGGACAGTTTTGCGTGAACTTATTGCAACGTTTGAGCGTAGAAATCATTCAAACAAAAACAGCCACATTTGGTTAAGAAAGTGTTGTTTCATCAAGACAATACACCTGCTTAGAAATCCGTTATTGTAATGTCCAAAATGAATAAATTAAAGTTTTAATTGTTATTTCATGCCCCCTATTTGCCAGATTTAGCCCATTGGAGTTATTTTCTATTCCCAAACTTTGATAAAAAGGCTCAGTGGTCAAATAGTCCACAACGATTAAGAAGTAATGTCGGCAGTTAATGGCTATTTTGAGAAGCAAGACAGTTCTTATTATAAAATGGGTATCGAACGTATTAAACATCGCAGAGAAAAGTGTATTGAGCTGAAAGAAGATTATGTGATTATGTTAAAAAATAAATATATATCTTTATAAAATTTTTAATTTTTTTGTTGGGTCTGATACTTCTGGGATCACCCTTGTATAATGATCAGCGTGGTTCATGTTGGAGACTGAGTATATGATTATTATACATTTAAAGAGAAATTTAAATCACGGAAGTTACGTAGCAATGATTTAGCATATCGGGTAATTATAATTAAAGTTATGATTTCAAAACGTTCTATTTTTAAAACTGTCGGTCGGAGAGAGAATGATTTGTTTCTTTTCTAGAACAGCCATAAAGAAAGCAATGGAATTTTGTTTGGCGAAGAGAAAAATAGTTCCAAAATGTACATATAGATGACTCTATTAGAGTGGTAACATGCATATTACTACGATACAACGAGCATACTGCATTTACTAGTATGGCTGTAATAAAATTGCAGAGCACTAACGGCACACATGACATTTTACCTGAGCTCTTCACCAAGCCTCTGATAAAGAAGATAGTGTTCTGCTCGCGAAGCTTTCTCATCAGGACAAGGACAATGCGTTTAGTTATCAAAATGTTCTGGGTATTAAAAGGCATAAAATTTGCCCAATGACAGTGGCTTGCAGAAAATAAAAGACAAAATTGAAGAGAGCAGTATATTTTACGTGAAACCCGGTAGAAAACGACCGTAGCTTCTGCTACCTGATACGTTACTGCTAAGTGGTATGAAACATTTTGGGGAAAACATGTTTTGTTCCTGCACTTCATCATCCCCAGTGTGTGGATCACACACCATTCAAGCAAGAAGGTGCTATACCTCATTGATACTTTTGAGAAGCATCTGCTGATCACTCATTTCGTAGGGGGTAAAATCATAAGCCGTCATTTTAGCCACGGTGTTTAAACCCCTTTGAATTTTGGTCTTCGGGTTTCCTGTTAACAGCGTGTAAATTGTGAATCTTGCCAACATGAAGGCAATCTTCATGCACCACATCTATAGCATCAGCACAGATACCCTATGACTTGTCATGGAACATGCCATTTTGATCTGTCATGGAACATGCCATTTTGATCTGTCATGGAACAAAGTGGAGTGCATATTGAACGATTTAGGCGATAACCATCCTTGTTGATTTTGTCTTATGAAGTTCTTCTTTTCTATTGTCAATATCAATGTTTTCGATGTGAAACATAATATTGCTTTTTCGCTAATCATTTTGCCATTAACCCTTCGAGTTTATTGTTTTCATTCGGATAATAACATCCCTGTCTTTAACCTGTTCAGGACGGAGTGTTTTTGTCGCTAAGACAAACTAAAGAAAAAAACGCATAAATAATAAAATTTCAGTTCTAATGTAGTAATTTTTGGTACCCCTTTAGATTATTACACAAGTTGCCAGTTACATTAAAACCAAAATGTAAAAACGTTTTCTCTTTAACTTACATGAAATTATATAAAACGATATGACTTACCTTGGGAAATTAATTTAATAAGCACTAATCATTTTTTTCCCAAAGTTTTTACTGACAAAACATATTAAAACACTTTCAAATTAATAAAAAAAATTACGAAAAGGTTATGGAAAAAAAGGAAATAGCAAAATTAAAATGAAGATTGAGTGTGGAAAATCTCTAAGCATTGAGAAACTAAAGTCCTACATTGTATGATTTGTAAGCATAAAACGTTTGTTGCGGTTTTTTATTTATTTACACACAGTTTGTAACTGTACACTGGCCTTTTTTACCCTTTTTGTTTATATTAAGGTTAGGAAAATGCCTTCAAAACAATCAAATAATAACCTGAAGTTAAGGTTTTTGAAATAAGAAACCTACGTGAAATATATTCGAAAGCAACAAAAATTGTACCAGAGCTTACGCTAAAACCCTAAGACACTCCACACTGTTAAGAAAAAGAAATAAAAAAGTATTCGATGAGTTATAAGAAACACGAATGTTTCATCTCAGGAGAAAAGTTTATGAGCTGAGCTCTGTTTGTTGACCTTTCAATTATCCCCTCCTCCTACTCAGCTGATGTGCAAAATATCAAATAAAGGTAGAATATAAACTAACTGAAGGTCAGGTTACTCTAGCAGTGTTCGATTTCAATATAATGTACATAGGGTACCATCTAGGGGTCATCAAAACACCTTCTATATGAAAAGTTACATTAGCCCCACCCAGCCCACCACAGCATCTTTGTAAAATGCACATTTGCACCCCCCGGTCATGAGATGCGACCGTGAAAAATGCATATTTGCACTGCCCGTCGCGAAGGGGTTAACGAAACAATTATGGTATTTCTATTGACATTGTCACCTAGTGGTACATTTTGGAACTATTTTATTTTTCTTCACCGAAAAAATTACTTATTTCATTAATGTTTTGTAAAATATCAAATAATTCTCTCCGGTAGTTTTAAAGTTACATCGTTTTGAAATCACAACGATAGATACAATCGCCCGGTATATAAAATTGAATTCATGTATACACTGAATTTTAACTTCACTGCTTATTTATTACTCTTGTATCATATATTTTTTTTCACTTAAAATTCATTTAAGGAAAAAAAAGCTGTTAAAGCAATGAAATAATTTATTTTAAGCAGAAACATTACAGATAATCATGAAAAATTTAAATATGGATATAATCATCAAAAATTAATTTTCTGAGCATTTCCTTGCCTTTTAAATAAAATGTCAGCATATAAGGGGTCTCGGGGGTGTTAAATTTCTTTAGAGGTCTGAAAATATAAATAATTTTAAAACATGTATAATTATTTTACATTTAAATTAAATAATTCGAGTCATTTACACAGTATTTAAAAAAGAATGGGACTTCCGAAAACTATAAAATGTTTAAAATATAATCATAATTTTTAAACTTATAAACATATGAAAATAAGAACATTTTACATAAAAAATAATTACTAAGCCCGTCGCTCATGCTATTTTCTAAAATAGTAGTTTAATTTTCAACTATAAGTTGATTTATAAAGTTAAATGCATTATTATTACACTGTAGCTATTTTTATAAAAATAGAATAATAACTTACATATTTTAATAAATAAAAAAATACATTTTTAAGGAATCCGACTACGTTCGGAACCGTCATTTTCAAAGGCGCATAAATGAATACTTTTTATGATATTTAGTGTCACTTAGATTAGAATAAATGCATAAAATTGTTTTAAGGACATTTTGACAAAAAATTTATTTAAATATAATATTTTGGCAAAAAACTTATATCTTTAAAAAAAAATTTCAAATAAACTTTTTTAAATTTAAAAAAATTAATAATTTTTTAAATTTTTCAAAACAAATGTTCTCTAACATTTTATGAAAAATGCTTCTATTAGAATAATATTTTGGATGTATATAGCTCATAAGTCTGTTCAGACGCTCAATTAGAATTTTTGAAATATATAACTTAGAAGAGGGTTTATTCATATTTTACGACAACAGGGGGAGCAATTTTAAGAAAAAACGCGAATAATTATTTAAATTGGTGGTAACTCTAAAAATAATGTGAATTTTTCAAAAGTTCTAGTTGAGCCTCTGTAGAGAGGTCGGATCTATAAACAGGCAAAATATTATTATAAAAGAACTATTTTTCACAAAAGGAGAACATTTGGAAAAAATAATATTCTAAATTAATTTTTTGCCAAAATATTTTATTTAAATAATTTTTTTTTCTCAAACTGTCCTTAAAACAATTGTATGCATGTATTCTAATCTGAGTGACGCTAAATGTCATGAACACTATCCATTTATGCGCTTTTTTAAAATCACTGTTTCGAACGTAGTCGTATACCTTAAAAATATTTACAAAATTGCAATATTTTACAAATATTTTGAAGTACAAAAGATATATATTACTAAATAGGCAGGGTTTAAAGAGTAGGATGCATTTTATAATTCTATTAAGTTTTATATATCAGAGGCTACTATTTTAGAAAAAAGCGTGCGCAACGCAAAAAAATATTTACTATTATTTAAAGAATTTTCCTATGCTTATGTTTTTTAAATTTATTATTATATTTTAAACATTTTATATTTTCTGAAGCCCCAATCTTTTATAAATAATGTGGAAAATATTCGAATATAATTTAACTTAAATTTAAAAGAATTATACCTATATGAAAATTGCTTATATTTTCAGACCTCTAGAGAAATTTAACATCCCCGAGACCCAATAATGTGAGTGCATTTTAAACACACATATAAACTAACTATTGATATGTTTCGTTTTATATAATCTTTAATCTGAATGTGTTAATCTTGTTATCAATACATTTTTTTTTCAAAACTGAAAATAATTTTTTGAAGAATTAAAATCACAATCACTATTTAGAAACTTAACAAAAATATCATTTTGGCCAAGAATAGTCATATGGAAACATTCAATTAAATAAACAGAAGCTAATAGACATTTTTTTTAATGAACTGATGTCTTAAAATACTTTAAAAAAGAATAATTATATTTGTTAATTTTCGGTATAATTATATCCATAATTCCTAAAGAAAAATATGTTTATAGTAAACTATTTTTGAAACTCTTCGGAATAGTTCCAAATATGTTCGGAAAGGCTTAAAAGATTATTAAAGATACTCAATTCGCTTTTCGGAAACATGCAAAAATACACAAAAAATGTCACTGTTATTTAGACCATTCAATTATAAAATCTACTATTAGTTCCTATTTTAAAATTGCTTCTTTGCGATTTTCTTTCCATATTTGTATGTGATTATATTAATATTTTCTTAGCGATTCAATTACATAGACTTATAACATTCAATAAACTCTTATTGCAGCACAAATCCTCTACAAAGTATGCGTACTAAGATTATAAATCATTTCTAGTATTCCAAAAGTAAATTATGATGTAGCACGATTCTCCCGACCAGGTGAATCAGTATTTCTTATTTGTGCATGAGAGTGTCTGTGAATAGTTTTCAAAATTCAATCATCCTTGTTAGAATATTAAAATTGAAGAAAATCAAGGAAGAGAGCAAAAGGGTGCAAATTTTCCATAGTATATACACTAAAATAAATTCCAATGTTTATTATAGCTATTTTTAAGTAATAAAGCCCCAATAGTAAACATTTCAGAATTTGTTTATAGTTATAATTTAGATAATTTGTCAATATAGCATTAACAACAAAATTCACGTCATATATTTCATTAAGCACTTATTGTTATTCAGCCTTTAGAGATTTCCTTTTATTCTTAATATTTAAGAATAATTAGGCAATTCTTAGATCTCAACACTTATCTTCTCTGCTTGAATACAAAGCATTTGTATTTCTCATGGGCCTCCATCCAAAGAGATAAGGAACTTACTTTTATATCTGCTTCATGTAATATTATTGGAATGATTCACAAAGAATTTCTGCCTTCTCTCCCCCCCCAAGTGCTAATTCAAATTTTCCGTTGATGCATCCAACTAAATTCACTACAACATGCATGTTTTCAAAACAAACAAATAAGGGAGGTTTTATACTTGAAGGGATTTTATCTAAATCATTAAGAAATATGAATTCACACTTATTAGTGATGGAGAAAATTTTTTTATAAAAATAATTGGTATTTGCAATTAATGAAAAAAGAAATTATATAAGTATCTTGAGGATTATCAGACACGTATTTTAAATAACTATTCTTATCATGTATGAAATATATGTACGAAAAAAAATAATCACTATGACAGGCTCATCGCGATTTCAACTAATTACCATCCAGGGTTTCTTTGGGCAATTCTTCCTAACCAACTCGAGAAGAGAAGCGTGAGTATTCAAATTGGGAATCTTATAAATATCAGAAGTTTAGCGAACGCGGGTTGGTTATGAGTAGAGAATATACGAATATACGGTCTATGTTTTTCCAGTGCTTAGGTTAAAGTGAGAAGAAATCCCGAGTTCAAGATTTAAGCTATCCGTACCTGTGCCATCAAGTTAAAGGTGGATACCATTCTACAAGGACAAAAGCCAAGTCAGTTAGAATCAAGCGAATTGCTGTTTATCCAATATATAGACAGTTAAATCAAGCTATTAAGATATGTGACTACCCAAAATTCGCCGTTTTGGTGAAAAGTTTCGAAATTTCTTTTTTATTTTTATTTTATAGTCCATACATTTAAAATTCCAAAAACACTCTATTTTTGTTTCTACGATATCTATAATGAAAGTTATAGTATAATTAGTAAACCGGAAATGGAGTTTATTTAACCGGAAGTAGATTCCTACACAAAATATTTTTAAATTGTTGAATTGAAATTTTCAAAACATGTTTTATTTAGTTCTATTTGTGTTATGAAATAAAATCTAATCTCTGTGTTTATATTTATGCAGTTTATTGCTTTTTTATGAAAAAAAGTCATTTTTTTAAAAAATCAAGTTTTTGCATAAAATTTGGCATGTTTAAAAATTTTTCAAAAGTATTACAAATATTTTAATTTCTAACACATATAAAGACGTTATACACGTACGGTATAAGTATTATTTGAATACATTTATTAGAATGTTGTGTAACTGCAATTTTTCATCAAAATTTCCCTAAAAACGACAAATGTTACAGTCTATAAAACTCTCCAGAAAACATCAAAATGTTAAAAAAGGTCCAAATTAGTTAAGCATGATTCTAAAAAGATCTTGAACTAAAAGTATGGAGAGTTTAAAAAATGTACAATTAGTAGAACATTTTTTATACTGTATTAAAATCTTTAAATGCATTTTCTGCGAAACTACGTTTTTCAATTTCTTGTTTCAAGGTAAAAAGTTCACAACAAAATTTCTTTTTAAGATATCGAATTAAAACTTTCCGAAAATGTGTCATTTAGTTTTATCTCCGTTCTAGACTATAATTAAAATGTCTGTGTATATATTTATGTATTTTATTGCACTTTTTGTGAGAAAATAACATTACCTCTTTGTAAAAAACTGAGTTCCTGCATAAGAAATGACATATTTCAAAAAATTTCAAAAGTATTACAAAACTGATAGCTTTAAACACAGATAATGATGTTATTTATGTACTGTATAGATATTATTCAAATATATTAATTAGAACTTTCAATGCAAACCTTACCGTAACTGCAAATTTTCACTAAAATTTCACTCAAAATTCCCAATGTATCCAAAATTATTTTTAAGTTTGCGGAACTTATACTTGAATTCCTAGTTTTAAGCCATATTTAAAATAAAAAAGTTTTTATTTAGTGGAAAATTTATGTATTTCAAAAAAAGTGCTCCGAAGGTAGTCACATACCTTAAGAACTGTGTAATTACTGAAGTTAGAAATAGTCGGTAGAGTTAGATATAGTATAGTTAGATAAACCAATTAGATCTTAACATCAGAATCATGCAGTTATGTAATATTGAAATGACTGAACATTCTGAAGTGGGAAATTTCATTATTGTGAATGTTGAGTAAATCAACAAAATGTTTATGAAACTAAAATGCCCAGACTAAGAAAAACAAACTTTAAAGCTTGCACTTGGAAAAAAGGTAGGATTTTCCTACGTGTTAAATTTAACCTGAAGTTCTAGCACTGAAAAAAGTTTGTGCTGTAGAAGCATCTAATGAAAGGGAAAGTAATACTGTTCCTGGTATTATTTTACGTGTCACGCAAGCATTCTCTATTATAGGAAAAGGTTACTATGCAATTGCAAAATTTTGCATGGCATTAAATGTATCTCTTTTTTCATCGATAGCATATAGCAAATGCACTAGACTTTTTTACAAAGCCTCCGGTTCTGCTGCAGAGACTTTGCTGAGAGAAGTACATAGTGAAGTGTGAAAGGCTTACGAAGAAAGAACTGACGTTCCCGTTGTTGATATAAGTGTTTCATTTGATGACAGCTGGTTGACACGGGGACATACATCTTTGATTGACATATCTTGTGTTATTGATATGCTTACAGGCTATGTAATTGATTTTGAAGTCATGTGCAAGGTATGTCCCAATTGTTTTGTGGCAAAAAGAGAATTGCGAGAGTCAAGTGCAGAGTATGGCATTTGGTTTGAAGACTACATGAAGGATTGCGATATTAATCATTTTGGCTCATCAACTTCAATGGAAATAGAGGCAGCATTATCCTCTGGGAAAGATCACAAGCATTGGGATTTCGTTGTTCCACCTTATTTTCTAAAGGGGATTGCAAAACCTTCAATTACCTTTCAGAAAAAAAAATGTGTTTGGGGATAAGTTCGAGATAAAAAAGAGGATTGCATTAAGCATGTCAGCAAAAGTTTGGGCACTGGTCTACCTAATGATGTCAAGGATTCGAGAGAGCCCGTGGTATTTCATTAGGACAGTGTTTCTCAAAGTTTCAATATTTGCGACCCAATATTCAATCATAATTTTCCTCCCTCACACAATAACAATGCATTAAACTATATAATACTATACCTTACCTAAACTACGATACAACGTTATTCTCTTAAGTACAATCGGCGTATACAAATATCTCTCTCTGACAAAGCGTTAATTTCCCCGGACCTTTGTGTATACAACTTTCCGAAGTACAATCATTTCTGCGCACTGCTATCCATAACATTATTCCAAAGGCTTTGGAATGCAATAATAGGACCATGGCAATGTTTGCAAAGGATTTGTTTATTTCAGATTATTTGCTATATTCCTTCTCCCTCTCCCAATACATCACATACGTGCTGCTACGTGAGAAAACAGTTGGCACTGGGAAGCGATTGTCATAACTTTTAATCGGCAGGTAAGGGGGGGGGGGTTCTTATAAACCTTACAAATAAACAAGATAAGTGTTAATTGTTTTTGTTTTTAATTAGATATATGAAAAGCCAATGAGGTCACTGGTAATTATTAAATTTATTCTTAACTTAACGTTGTTAAATTAATTATCAAATACATTGCGTAGCAATGATACATTTTTAAGTGTAATACATCAGTGTAAATGGGCATTTTATTTTTTATTATATCAGAATGAATTTTGTTTGTTTATTTTCAGTAAATTCATAGTTTTCTTAAGGAATCTATTGTTTTCGTCTTTTTAATATGCTGGTGCATCCCTCGCAGAGTTGTCACGTCCCCCAAAGGGGGCGCGTCCCACAGTTTGAGAAACACTGCATTAGGAGGAAAAGATCGTGACACATTAAAATAGTCAACTATTAAAAAATTAACTGTATACTACCAAAAAGCCATATTACAAAATAAAGATAATGTTACAGCTATGAAAAAAGTAATATATGCTACTTTACATCACACTATTTCGACAGACCCAAAACCTCAGCATTCAAATTGACGAATCGGTGCTGACTCATGGTGTTCTTACCAGTCCGCAAAAGCAAAAAGACGAAACCGAGGTCTGCATAAACAACATGTTGGGACCCCAATCAATAAAAGTTTTTTGCCACAATCCTTTCTATTTATCAACGGCTTGCTTCGAATGAACTTTAAGAAAGGTGTATTAATTGCGGAACCCAAAATGGTAATGAAAGCTTGCACATAATGATTTGGTCGAAGTGTCTTAAAGTATTTGTGAGTAAGGACAGAGCGAAACATGTCGTACTTGAAGCGGTTTGTGAATTCAGCAAAGGGACTCTACGTATTGTCACAGAGACCCAAAAGCATTAAATATACCTTTGGGGAAACATTCGCATGATCTTGGTGTGATGCTCGAATCCCGTAAAAGATTATTCCGAATGAGACGGAAAAACACTAAATACCAGCATGCATGCAATTTGATAAAAAAAACTATTTTAGAAAGGATATTGATTTAAAAAAGGAAGGAATTATACATATGGATCAGAATATTTCTAAGGTATTGCAATAATGTAATTTTTTTCTCTAAAATGTGTGCATGTAAATATTTTTAATTTAGGCATTTTATATAATAATAATTTCATAAGTTCAGTTCTTATTTACCATATGTTTTTCATACAAATATATCATTTAAATATTATGTGAAGCAAAAGATTTTTAAATTTCTGTAATAACAGAAATTTTGATTTTTAACATTTTCTTCGAGTTTTCTTGATATTTATGTGCAATTATTACTGCGTAAAAATGTATCATTTATAGAAAATACGGTTTAAAATAATAGGAAAATACAATTATTTTGAAGAAAAATGTATAGCTAATTTTTTAAGATGGTATTTTAAGTTTATTAAAGCTTATAATAATTATTTTTTCAGAAGTATAAACTTTAAAATGGTTTTCCTCAGCTCGTGTTTTTTCGATACATTAGTTCATTCAAAATGCTACTCCTTCCACAATTAATGACCAATTACTTTCATTTTTCAATTCCTACAATTAGCTCACACTCTATCTAAATATATTTATTTATTTATCTTGGTGGAATTTTCAATCGTTCATAAAATACATTTTAAACCACGCAATTGAGCTGAAATCTTATATACATGATTACTTTGGATGACAATACAGTTATTTAATTATAATTAATAAAATTAATTAATTAAAACTAATTATTTAGAGAATTACAAATTCAGTCACGTTGGCATCATTTGTGCGACCTAGCGACCTTTTGGCGACTTGTATCAAAATTTTAAAACATTTTTTTCTAACGTTTTAAAGCATTCAGTTGAACTGAAATTTTATATGCATGATTGTTTTGGATAACAATACGATAATTTAATGATAATTAATAAAAATCAATTACCACTTAATGTTGCGATTCTGTCATATGTATATATATATGTATATTAATTGCAACAATTTAATAAAAAGTAGCTAAATTAAAATTTTTCTTTGTTGACCTAAGTAGAAATTGACTTAATTTTACATTATTTGTTTCTCTGTGTGTTATATATCATGCATCTAACTTGCTATATATACACACTGAATACTTTTTTAAAAAAAAAATAAAATGTAGGAGATAACTTGTTTTTTCTGTTGAATTTTAGCATATCTATGAAAATTTTATTTTATTTTCTCCAAAATTAATTCAGTTATTGTAAAATCGATCCCTAAAGTTGCTTAAAACAGGGGTGTCCAACCTGCGTCTCGTGGGTCACATGTGGCCCGCCTTGAATAATTTTGCGGCCCGCGAGATCCTTTACAACTTTACAAAATTCGACTATTTTTTACAATAATTTTTGTTCAAAAAGAGTTTTTTTTTGTAAAAAATAAATCCCATAACTGTTATTATTTTATCACGCTGCTTATGTTACTATGAATCTCTCTCTCTTTTTTTTCTAAATTGAAATTTATCAAACATAAATCGTGCTTAAACTTAACGCACGAAATTCTGCAACATCAATTACAATACGCAAATACACATGCATTGAGATCGACTTGCAAAAACTAAGTGAAAGAGTTGAGAAACAGATATCTCATTAATTAAATAAATTAAACATTATTTGACCATTGCATTATTATACTATCTATGTTTGTATACATCAAAAACAATGATAATATATCAGTCTGTTTTAAATTTTTACTCCAACAAATGTTTGTAATGGATCCAAATCTAATACAAAGATATATATTTTTATATGCGGCTCGCGGGATTGTAAAGTTTTTCTGAAGTGGCCCGTAAGGTCATTTGGGTTGGCCACCCCTGGTTTAAAACATCCTTAAGAATGTTACAAAAAATTTTATGTCAAAATATTAAAAAATACAAAAAGAGTAGGATTTAAAAAAAATTCAAAATTTTTTTTAAAAAATTTAAATTTTAAAATTGTGTGAATAATATGTAAATAGTTACACCTCGTATTTTTTATTGAATAGAAACATATGAAATGTTAAAATCCAATTTTTTAATGCATAAGTAAAAAAATATTTTTCAAAGAATACAGAGTCCTCTTAACACGAAAAGAGTTAAATTCTAAAAATCAATAAAATACGGAAAAACCAGCTGTGCAGAAGAGATTTAATAGGGCTGTGAAATAAAAGAGGTGGTTTTCGCATGTTTCGTTGAAAGGAGGATAACTTGGCTTTGAAACACCTCGGAATAGCCTTTGACACGAGCCAATTTTTTTTATCTATATATATATAAGCTATATTCCATCTTTCATCCCTACAAACAATACATAAGAACATTCGAAATGTGGAACATCACGAAAAAAGTAAGAGCAGTTATTTAGCAGCACATTCTTTTATTGAAATTAATAACAAAATGGACGGTATGAAACAATTTATGAATAATTTTATTATAATAATAAGCAATACACACAAAAGAAAAATATCAGATTATTTTCAGAAAATTCAATAAATGTTTTTTTTTCAAAAAAACATGAAAAAATTATATTAAATTTCATCAAGTTCTTGAAAGTATTTTTGTTTCATCGTTTTTTTTACTAAGAACATGCATATATGCATATCTATGGAAATAAAATGTGATCTAACAAAATTAATTCAACATGAGATTTTTCCCGAATATTTGACTGTTTAAGCAGGGACACATGATTTCCTCTTGTTTGAGTTATCGTAGTAAATCCTTTTTCATCCCCAGTGACTATACAGTGCAAAAAACTCTTTCATTTAATTCTTGCAAGTCGTCGTCATACGTGCTAGATCGGTATGCAAAAATTCTTGACTTTAATTTGTACGAAACCCAATTTCCTTGCTTTTGAATCATTCTCAGTGATTTTAAGCGATGCGAAATTAATTGTTGAGTCATTCTCAATGTAAGTTGAAGTTCTTGCGTTTGGAACAAATCTTCCTTCATTAATCTTACGCTATGTTCTTTGTCTGCAATGACAAACTCAACGTTCTTAAATTTTTGAAACTACTCACAACTTCGTTCACTCAAAGCATCCTCTGCATATGCTTTTTCAAGCAATCAATGTACTTCAGCTGCAGATCACTTCAAATTAAAAATATAAATCAAAAGTTCCCACAATTGTTCCTTGTTTGACTCAAACGCGACAGTGTTGAGCTTAAAGTATTATATTATGCTGATACAAATTTTTTAATACCTCTAGTTTAGGGTATTGTCAGATGTCCAAGCTTATGGTATGACTATTATGGTATGACCTTACTATTTCAACCGTAACTTATTCGTATGACCATCCTTTGTTAAATAGCGAAACATTTATTTGTATTCTTTATATATACATATATACTATAGTATAATAAAATAAAATAAGACACAAAGTGAGAAAAATTTGTATAACCTACAATATCAAAGAAAGAAATTGGAGTTTAAGAGACATAATAAATGTAGATACAAAAAGAGTCTTTGGACTAAAATGGAGACTTATAATGATTTCTAGAGATGTCGCTGAATTAGGCCAGCGACTAAGGTTAGCAATACTTTATGGATCCACCTTCCCCGTACAGCAGAAATTTTCGACGTAATAGAAAAACGTATGTTGAAAAGTTAAGCCTATTTCTAACACACGTGGATGATAAACCAGATAGTAGAGTAAAATAAAATTATGAAAAGAGAACAATAATATTTCTCTCATAAAGAGGAATATTAAGAAAATATATAATATAATATATATATATTATTATTATTAAGTTTAGAAGTTACTTAGATTGATTAATTACTTTCGAATTTAATTAAAAAAATACCTCTCTGTAACTTTTTTTCGACGGATCTGAAATATGCTTATATAATATTGTGTGTGTGTATGGTATTTAGATTATTAAATGCTTTATTAAGAATTTTAAGCTACAGATATGTTTTCCGAATGATTCTTCTCTATTATTTTGCTGGATGTGATTTTTATTCAATCGTTACTTTGGATCTATAAAATATCGCTTAGCAACAATCAATCTATAGTTTAAAACAATCGATTTCATATTTTCTGAATTATTTTGAAGCATTTTTAAAGTTAAAAAAAAAGGAACAACCTATTTTTTTAATAGAATATTTATTTTTATTAAATTGTTTTGAAGAGATTATACGAATTTTCGAGACACAGGTTGAACGTTTTGCTGAAATATGTATAAACGTTATCAAAGAAAAAATTCTGTTCATATGTTAAACAGCTCAAAAAACCTGCACTAAGAAAAAAAAGGTTTACCTTTTTTATTATAAATACTGGTACTTTTTTCTCTTCCTTTTTGCTTGTATGATGAATCGTTTACTGAAACTGTTATGAAATTGATTGTACATCTGGAACGATGCAAAATTCTTCAAATATTGTTAAGTTTTTTCATGTATAAAAATGAATCAAAAATTAAGTTTATTTTTTATGTATCTTAAACATTAGCAGAGAAATTGTCTTTAAAGGCATTTCAGAATGATACAATCCTTGAAAAATGTCTTTATAGAGCAGAAGCCATTTTTAGAATAATTACTTCAGATTGGAAGCGGAAAATAGTTATTATGTAATGAATAAACTTATAATGAACTTTTCTACAATTTCTGTTTCTTGATAATCAAATATAAATTATGTACCTATAAAGAATGTGTAGTTGCTCGTGAAGTGAAAAGAAAAAAACAGCTGTTTCCAAATAATAGCGGTAAAAGTTGCAGCTGAAGAACTCTGGTAATAAGCAATGCAGAAGCTTTTTTATAAAAACAAAATCATTGAATTTTTTTGTCAAATTTTTATTTATATTTGTAAATTTCTCTTTATTACACAATTTGTTTTCCTGTTCTCAGTTGACTTATCTAATGCGGTTACATGACGTCTGTGGCGTTTATAAATTAACACCTCACAGCTAAATAAAATCACTATTCCTCAGGCTATATATCATCTTCTCCCCAGTCAATTTACAAGATTTAAATATTCTTAGCATCTCAGAAACGAAAGTTTTTCAACCACAGAGTTTGATTAGAAATGAAACGTGTCTGCTTATATTATTCTCTTATTAAAAACATCCATTCGGGTTAACCTAAGCAAAACAAAGTTAATTCAAAACTACCCATGTCGTAGAAGTACAACCCGGTTTGTAAAAATACTGAGTCTCGAAAACTGAAATTCTAGTCTATTCTGATGCAAATAAAGGAGAAATAAGATATTCAGATGAGAATAGAGGTAAACTCAAAGCATTTCTCTAGTCCTCACACAAGCAAAATTCTTTAATCTTCCTTTCCCCGTATTTTCAGTACTCCAGTTGTAAATTACTATGTTTCACCTCAGTGATACAAGAAAATGTGTTAAAAAAAGAAAATGACCATATTTGCAGAACTTAAAACATCCAAACTTGTAAATAATCATATGGAAAAGCAGTGTAAAGCCCTCATCTTCTTCGAAAATTTTGTTTTGTATTTTGCATTATGCAGAGACATAGTTCAAAATCCATCACATATTTCAAAACTTCACTTCAAATTTAGTCCTACAAAAAGGAAATGTATGTTTTTTTGTGTCATAAGCCTACTCACAGCATATCAAATAGTTTGAGAGTACATTTTGAGAAACCAATGCGTCCGCATTATTCATAAACTAAATGCACTGATTCATAAGGATTGTTGATGATTAGAATAAGCTGCATATTGTTTTATTTTAAATAATATATTCATAGTTTATATTCATATACATATTATATACATATATATATATATATGTATGTATGTATATATATATATATATATATATATATATATATATGTATATATATCATAGTTTGCCGTGTAATAAACTTTTTTAGACTCAATGCTTACTTATGTATAGTAAAACATGTGAGTTTATTTTAATTTCTTTTAAAATAATTTGATATTTTAAATAGTAATTCCCATGTTTACAAAATCTTTTATTTGTAAAACTTTGCTTTATTATTTAATAATTAGTTATAAAGCGTTTGACTTTATTTTTAATCTTGCAGACGTTTTTAAATATTAGCAGTGTTGTGCATATCACATACTTATTTATGTATCCTAATTTCTCTCTCTTTCTTTTTTATTTTATGGCTCCTGGCTTGTGTGTGGCAGGTTACTATTTATACATATAAACGTTAGTAAGTTGGTGATAACCTCATTAATTATTCTTTCTGATGTAAGGTGACACTTTTTAACAATTAAAATAAATGATCTTCATAGCATATTTCAAAATATTTAAATGTTTGTGAAAAGCTTGGAATATAAAAATTAATTAAAATGCCATAATTTCACATTTAAAAGGAAATTATGAACCCGGAAGATATTTGAAAGTTTGGGATATAGAATTCTAAGGGAAATTATCACAAATCTTTGTAATGGTATACTTCCCCTTTAGTAACGAAAACTGCATTATTAAACGGGACAAAAAAAGTAAACTTTTCATTTTCGGAACATATCTAATATCTCTTAATCGAGTTTTATTACAATAATACAAATGTATAAATATTTCACCCGTTTTTTTCCCATTATAATTCTTCAATGCTACTCTAACGTTCTTTTAAAACAATTAATACAGAATATTGGTAAAAACTTATTTCTTAATGTTTTTATATCAAACGAATTTTGATTCTATCGATTCATATTCTGCACTCCTCAAAAAAGAAACTTCATTGCCAAGAAATAATGCTCGTAGCGTCATGCAAATTTCAGTAGCAAAAGTGGTGCAACGGATATGCTAATGATTAAATTTGCGCACGCATCTGATTACGTGGTACTCATATTCGGGATATAAAGGCCAGAAACTTTCTGTTCTCATATACAGAGATCTGAGGTTTTGTGTTGCATTTTCAACGTTCGAAGAAGCGTAGAAAATGCCTCTAAGACGTCGGTGACTTCAGTACTACCCAAGATCAACCGTATTATCGAATTTCATGAACTGAGTTGTCTCACACGATAGATTCTAGAAGTTCAACGTACATGCCGAACAGGAAGTGGTGCGCACAGGAACACGCCAGAACGCACAAGCCAGCGTATTCGCCTGATGCATATTCCAGAACTTTTCTCCAAGGCAACTGAAGCCAATTTCTTCCACGAGAAATTGGTTTTGTGTCCACACAAAACATACACAATAAATTGCATGAAATACAATTACATGCACAGGTACTAACAATAGAGGTACCGTTGACCACTCAGCACAGAACTAGACCCCCGGCCTTAGTATCATTGTCATCGTACCTCGACCATCGAATGACATCGGGTATTGTTCAAGTATGAATCTCTTTTCTGTCTATGGAGAAATTAAAGGCTTTGAGACAGGTATAGCGGCAAACCGAAAAACGTTACGAACCCATCTATTTTGCCGAGCGTCAAACCTGTTCTACACTGGACATATAATGGTTTGCGGTGGCATTATTACAGGAAGCCACACACACATACAATGACGATTGCCGACTGGTAGGGGGGCAACTTCGATAACGTTACGAACTCCCCCCTCCTTATGGTTTAGTGTGGCATAATGATTGATCACTGGAAGCCCCCCACACACGAAAACAAAAAAAAAACATTCAAATTCATATTGAAATTATATCTAAGAAAAAAAATATATTTTTTATATATACATTTTTGTAAGGAATAAACTAAGAAAAAATTCAAAATGATTCTCAAAGAAAACAAAATTTGTTACAAACATATAACCTATGTCACCATCTAACGAAATGTATCCAAAATTGAAAAACAAAAACCGATAAAATCAAAAATTTTCTAATGAATATTCCAACAAATCAGAAGAACTCATTTGTTTTAAATAAAACTCTAAAATACATTGATAATATAATGAAAAGTTCAAATAGCAATCATACAATAAACAAGAACCATACCAAGTAATAATAACACCTTGATATGCAGTAAGATAAACATAATGTAAAAAAGAGGTACTAACAAATTTTATAATTAAAATAATATATCATGAGAGTCAAGTTGAAAAGCAAGAAATTAAAAAAATATATGCTAAAAATCCTTCACAGCAAAATACTGTAAAATTACAAAATACCAAAGCAAAATTTATTAGTTATTATCCTGATTATCATAAAAATAATAAAAAAGAAAAGTATAATTCTCTTGAAACTTGAATTTAAAAAAATATAACAAGTAAATAAGTATAAATTTAAATTCAAAATAAGGTGAGCAATGAAATAAAAATAAATAAATAATATATTTAAAATACCCAATTTTTGAATCTTTTAAGATTTCAAAGTTGTTCTATAAGTCAAATTGCTCATTATAAATAATGACAACTTAAAACTCATATTAAAAATTAAACTAAATTTAGGCTCTACACAGTCACATATATGTAGTATTGTATAATCATTAATCATATACCATATAGCCGTATTCTAATAAAACAAATCAATAAGAGAATAGGAAAGAAAAAAAGGACAAAGTTATAACCAATATATTTCTTATAAAGAATAAGTATATAAGAAATAGATGCGTTAAGAGAAAGACACAGTTGTGATTATGCATTACAATTAAGTTCACGGTGTATAATAACGAATTCGCTGTCTTAGAAGTTAAAAGTGCCAGATTTAAGATAATTTTAAGACCAGCAAACACTTTCCTATTTATGCGTTCGAATCGAGTTACAAACAGTAGAACATATTATAAGATTAAGATTATTTAACTACTAAAGTTCAGAAACATAACATATCAACTCTTCAGATGTTTTGCTTTGTAACGCGTAATATATTAATCTGTAGTTAAAAAAAATATGTGTTGTCTCAAACTTTGGTTTTGCTTATGCGACCCATTTCTTTTCGAGGTAAAATGAATTGTCTTGAAAAAAAAAGGCTTTTTGTTATCCTTCACTGATTTATGTAGATAAACTCAGATCCAATGGCTATTGTGGAGAAAAACATGGAAAAAGAAAAGTCTACACTTTCTTGAGCACAAATAAAGGGTGGTTCTTGGTTTCTCGATACGACACGCTTCACTGAAGAAGAAAGAACGCGTGATTTCATTTTGAGCGACAGTGACACCACCTTGGCTGGTTTTCTATATCTTATTTATTTAATATCATATGCCTCGAGGTATTAAGAATGATACAATGTTGTATATGTTAGGAAAAATATACAAAAGATTGCAAAGAGTACAGTTTTTTTATATACTCGTGGTATAAAGAAATGTATATTTAATAAAAAAGAAGGAAAGTGAAATGTTTTCATTTATGCAAGAACAAAAGTTTTCTTTTATAAATGCATAAATGTTAACATCATGCCTTTAGATTCATAAATATAAATAATGGTATGTAAAAAATGTTACTTATTATGTAAGCATATAGTTTCAATATATATATATATATATATATATAATTCCTTTTTCTCTCTAGCATTGTAAAAGAAATGCGCCTACAATAACATTTGTTTATATTTATCACCAATTTTAATTCAGCTATTTTTTTTATCATCCCCTACTTTTCTCGTAATAAGTTTCTCCAAATTTCTGACATTATATTCCTTAAGTGCATTTTGATTACTGAGTAATACTCAATTACTAACTGTTAATAAATTCTATCCATGCTTATTTTTGAAAAATATTTAAGTATGATGTGGTCAATATTGTACGTTTTTCACATAAGTTTGATGCTAATATCATTTAAAAAAGCTTTATTCGTCCATATGTGTTTTACACTTTAGTTAAAATTATAACTGTATTAGCCTGTTTTGCAAATATTTATCTATCCGTATTTCGGTGGATATTATCCAAATATTGATAGACAATTTACAAGAGGGCTTAGGTACCATATATTCTGGCATATGACGAACATTTTTATTACAATATATAAAATCGAATTGATGGTTGCGGGTTATACGCCACATATAAAAAACTTATGGAAAACAGTGGGACCTCAAACATCTTTGGTTAAAGAGTTTAATATGACATTTAAATATCACAACTACAAACATCAAATGATATTAACATTTAAAACTGCAATAAAGACATCTATGGAAAATACAATATTCAACATTGTCACAATAAACAAGGACATATTTTCTACAAGATGTTAATGTCTCGAAAACAACCTCTCGACTGACAGTTTCTGCAATTGTCCGCTAGGTTTCATTGTCCACATATTGGTTTGATCCAAGCTCTGAAAATGAAGAAAAGCATAAAAAAATTATATTTTTATGTTTCTAAATATTGTTTGTTTAGAAGAAATGGCATATCTCTTACGAACATTCTTTATTTGGTAACAGGAAAAAATTGTCATATTCGTCTTCCGTTGTATCTTCATGTGTGTGTGTGAACACATCATCGTACTCTATTTTATTTTTTCACCAACATGGCTACTCTGATACATAAACAAATAATGATCTTACATTTTATCTTAACTGTAAAACATACTATATTTTTTAAACGGCTTTGAATTCTACCAGGTTTAATTTCATTCTATACTTTAATTAACGCCTCATTCGCAATTTTTAGACTTCAAAAAATATATGAGCATTACACATACAAATTTCAGATTTCTTCGTAAAAGCTGGTGCACGTTACATAGCGAATATACTTCTAGTCCTAATATACCTTAAGAAATACAGTTTAAAAATATAGGAGCGCGTTTCACGCCATTATGTGTTGTATTCCGGAATATACGGTACCAATACAACTCTACTCCTGTGTGTTGGTACCATTAAATGAGTATCGTTTTTCTTAATGTATTAAAAAAAACAAGCATAAATTGGAGCTTGGATATGTTAAAATAATCTACAGTGTAATCAAGAACTAAGTTACCCAGTTTAGAAGGCTCTAAAAGCACTTATTTAGGTGCAAATGAAAAAAAATGAAGTACAGATAATTAAAATGGCACGCTTGCTAGTTATGAAATAAAAAATAGTACACACAAACTTCATCTAATAGGTGGCAATATAATACACATAACCACATTTCATATGCTTTAAAATTCTCAAGATGTAAAGTAACAGTAGTAAAACTTCTCAATATAATATCCTTCATGTTAAACAATGTTATCTAAATCGCAGAACCATGTTTTCAACAGCAAGCTGGAGTAAGTCTGTCGGAATATCGAGAACTGGGCACCGAATTATGCACTTCATATTATGCATATTTGATCGTCTTTGACAATAGATGTTATCTTTTAGGAAACTCATCAGTCAAAATTCGCTGAGGCTAGTATCCGGAGAACGAAAATGCCATTCTGTTGGAAAATGACGACTGATCATCCATGTATCTGAGAAATGCTGTTTTAGAAAGTTTTGCATGACAATTAACGGGATAAAGTACACCATCCTGCATGAAAGTTATATCCTGAAGGAATCCAAGTTGCTGGAGTTGTAAGATTACAAAATTCCTCGTCATATCATTGGCCCGTTTTCCTGTAACGGTGTAGGTTTGGATTCTATATGGTCTTTTCTCTTAAAAAATACGGTAGCTATAAAACTCCACCATACTGTTAATTTCTTAAGGTGCATGGATTTTTCCTGGATAGCGTGATGAATTTCCACTGCCCAAATTCACAATTGTGGGTGTTATCTTGCCCTCTGAGGCAAAAGTGGTATTCGGTTAAGTGACATTAACCACCATTTGAGCACGGAACTGAAGTGCAAATCGCTTACGAACCTTTTGGCATTCGTGCTTCACAATTGGTGCACAACACCACAATTCAATTGGTGTACCACAAGATTTGTCGTACAGTGGAATTTGGTATATCCAATAGGCAGTAAACAACTAGCACACTCACATTACCATTCGACGATATAATACGGAATATGCCTTCGTCCTCTGCCTGGCAGAATGTGAAGTTGTCCAGCTGTTTTAAATTGCTATACATCAACTTACATAAGACATACAGATACATTGGACCTCTTCTTATCTGCTTCATATAGCGGAATTCTTTCACAACTGCAACGGATTTCTTCTTGTTCTAGTAGAACAATTTTACCACTAGCGCCTTTTCTTGCAACGTAGGCATGATGTGCTTGCAGAGAAGCAACGACTACTCGTGCAGAATCCATCTTTCTTTTATTCAAAGAATAATGCTAAGAGACATTCGCTGTAACGCAAACGTTCGTGGCTGTATTTGTAATAAACTTTTTTATTTAATAAATGCTACGCATATCATTTGAATTATCTGTAACTCAAATTTTATCTCTTTTGGACCAATAGAACGGATTCTAGAGATTGCAGAAGTGGACAGTTTATTTTTTGCCAACTTAGTATTATGATATTTTCAAACGTATTCTACATTTTATGTAATCTCTGATTTTAGAAACAATAGGAAAATTCTGTGTTATTTATTGAATTTTTCTTAGAATTCTGACTCATGTGATGTGTTAATTTTTGAAGTATATGATCTTTAGTTTGTTTAATTTAATTTATCTTAAAAAGTATGCGGGATTTTTTCAAATAAAATCTAAAATCCCGTAGAATTAACGATTTGACGATCAGAAAATATTTAAACATTTGATCACCTGAAGGAATGTTATTTGTTTGTTAAACTTTGATGTCTTTAAGAGCTCTCTGAAGTTGAAGCTACATTGCGCATCTATCTTCTGTTTGTGTGATTTAAATATCTTAAGCTTTCAAATCCAATGCATTGAATATGCTTTACTAATATTTTATTATAGAAAATGAAAATTAGAAAACGAAAATAGATAACCAAAATTATATTCAAATGAAGAGTGAAACATACGAAAGCTTTATAAAAGTACACTGAATACTTTTACTTCCCAACAGTTATTCCTTAGAAAATATGGAAGTTATGAATAATCGCGTACACATATAATTATTTATTAGCTGTATTAGCCTTATTATTTGGACTTTGAAATTTAAATCAGAGTACTTTAATAAATATAGGAATAATATTTTTCTAAATAACATAAATATTTCTTTTTATTTGTTTTGTTTTCTTCATCTCTTTTTTTATAATTTTTTTAGGGTAGATTCTTTATTTTTTGTATTAAATGGAAATAACTGAGTTTTTACAATGAATATTGCTTGATCTCAATTGGTTGAAATAAATAACGTTTCGATAGTTAAATTGTTATTAAATTATTATTATTGTTGTTTAGTTTATTTAAATATTTATTATATAAATGAGACCCAACTATTCAAAATTTGTGCTTGTTAATTATAATTTAAGTTTTTGTTCAAATTATATGTATTATATGTACACATATAACACATTCCTGTCCACACTCCTCACACATTTAGGGAATACTTTTAAGATAATATGATTCGGAATCTGAAAATGGATTTCCCCCATCTCGAAAGAATTACACGTTCTAAAAGCATCTTATGGTAAAATCCATTAAGGAAAGTTTGTTTGAAATACCAGACAGAGATGTTCTGCACTGAAGTTGTTCAATACTTGTTTTCTTAGACTTTGAAAAATGTTAGAGAAATATGAATACATATATATGAAATAAGATACTTGAAAGATATAAAGTTTTGAAAAAAAATAGAATATTGAATATTTAAGGTATCACATGGAAAGACGGATACCTTATCACTGTAACGTATCTCGATAAAAACAAAATAGATACGTGAATAAAAGGAATTTTTCTGAGGATAACACAGCTTGCGAGAGTTTCGATATACAATTCTGTCATAGCCAAACTTAAAAGTTTCAAATTCTTACAAAGAAAGAAAGGTTAGAAAATTTAAAGCAACAGCAAAGTCACTTATAGTCAGAGATTTTGCAAAGTAATAATTGGATAGGGATTTCAAATATCTTTTTTCCAACGGAATAACTGTGATAACATTTTTATTGCCTCCTGTTATACACTATTTTTATAAAAAAAATAATTAAATAAAAATAATTAAATAAAAAACAGATATAAATACCGCACTTTCTTTTATTTCTATAACTAGAGTTTTTATCAACAAAAACCAGCAAAATAGTATGCATATAATTATTTGAATTAACATGGATGCAAAACACTACAAGCTACAAAAGATTAAGAAATTCTTCATAATGAAGTAAAATTAACAAAGCTTAAGATTTATAGTCCACAAAACACAAGTCTTTCCGCCATCCTTATTACAGCTAAATGAAATTTGTATCAATGATAATATCTTAAAAGTGAACTAAGAATATTAATCATTAATTTAATATAATTAATATAGTATTTTTATAATCATTAATTTAATAGAATTAATATAATATTTTTATAATCATTAATTTAATATAATTAATATAATATTTTTCATAATCAGTAATTTAATATAATTAACATAATATTTTTCATAATCAGTAATTTAATATAATTAATATAATTTTATAATCAGTAATTTAATATAATTAATATAATATTTTTATAATCATTAATTTAATATAATTAATATAATATTTTCTCTCATAATCACATTAATTTAATATAATTAATATAATATATTTATAATCATTAATTTAATATTTTTATAATCAGTAATTTTATATAATTAATATAATATTTTTATAATCATTAATTTAATATAATTAATATAATATTTTTCTCTCATAATCACATTAATTTATTATAATTAATATAATATATTTATAATCATTAATTTAATATTTTTATAATCAGTAATTTTATATAATTAATATAATAATTTTATAATCATTAATTTAATATAATTAATATAATCATTAATTTAATATAATTAATATAATCATTAATTTAATATAATTAATATAATCATTAATTTAATATAATTAATATAATCATTAATTTAATAGAATCCTTAATTTAATATAATTAATACGGTCATTAATTTAATATAATTAATACGGTCATTAATTTAATATAATTAATATAATCATTAATTTAATAGAATCCTTAATTTAATATAATTAATATAATCATTAATTTAATAAAATCATTAATTTAATCTATATATATATATAAAGGAGAAAATCGACTCACTCACTCACTGACTTATTGCCTCACTGACTAATCACGATATCTCCGGAACTATTACACCTACAGATTTGAAATTTGGTAGGTAGGTTCCCTTCAGAGATTAGATGTCAGCAAACGAACAGGTATTTTTGATTTAGTGTGGAAATTCAAAGGCTGCACCTGTAACAAACCTCGCTCCGGAACCCAAAGGGGCGTTACGGGGGTTTAAGGGGTGCTATAGATAATTATTTCCATTATTAAAATGTTAGATGTACAGTCTTGAAACTTAGTACACAGATTTCTTTTATAAAGTAGAGATTCCCTACATAATGATTTTTACGAAATTCACGCTGACCTCCAAGGGGCGTTGAGGGCGCTTAAGGGGCGTTATGCATAATTAAAAATTATGTTTAATGCATTTTTAAACTATTAGACTGTTAAAAGTCTTGGAAATTTGGTAAGCGGATTCCTTTCATAGAGTAGAGATCTGCTACGAAATGGGTTTTCTTAAATCAACTCCTGAGTGGCGTTGTGGAGAATTAAGGGGCGTTATACATCCCTCGTAATTATCTCAGCGATTTTTTAAACTATCAGACGTAAAATCTTGAAATTGAAATTAATAGATTTTTTTCCATTAATTCTCATCATTGAGCAGTGTCTTGTCTCTGAGATCCACTATAAGATGGGTTTTGTGAAAATCGCCGTTCCTATTTAGTGGCGTTTTTGGGGCTAAAACGGGGTTATAGGAAATTATTTCCATTTTTAAACTATTAGGCGTACAGTCTTGAAATTTGGATATCTCAAAAGAACTATATTTGTTATAAGCTGATTCCTTTCATAGAGTAGAGATCCACTACAAAATGGGTTTTGTCAAAATCGACCCCTAAATCGTGTTGTGGAGAATTAAGCAGCGTTATAGGTAATTATCTTCTTTTTTAAACTATCAGGCGTAAAATCTTGAAATTGAGTAAGCATATTCCCTTCATTGAGTAGAGATCTGCTATAAGGGGTTTTGTGAAAATCCCTTCTAAGTGGGTTTTCTTAAATCAACTCCTGAGTTGAGGGAGAATTAAAGGGCGTTATAGATAATTATTTCCATTTTTTAAACTATTAGACGTACAGTCTTAAAATGTGGTATATATTTATATATATATTTTGTGATATATATATTATTTCCATTTTTATATATATATTTGGTATAAGCGGATTCCTTTCATGGTGTAGATATCCGTTACCAAATAGTTTTGGGGAAAATTGATCCCCAATCAGGCGTCACTGAGGGGATTCCCTTCATTGAGTAGGATCGTAATAGATAAATATTGCTGCTTTTCAACTAATAGTCCCACCTGCTTGAAAATTAAAAGGTATGTTCCGTTCATGGAATATAGTTCCTTTTACAAAGAGTTTTTCGAGAACGGTCCCCCAAAGGAGTGGGGTTGCAAAGGATTAAGACGTGTTATAGAAAAATTCCTTCTTTTGAATTTAACCCATTTACTTGAAATTTGTTGAGCATGTTTCTTTAATTGAATATTGTTCCACTAAGAATGGATTTTATGGAAATCAACTCCATTGGGAAGCGGGTAGAGTTATTGGGGAGTATTGATAGACAAAATTCCCGTTTTCGAACTGCTAAGACTACAATAATAAAATTTGGTTTGCATGCTTCTTTTGTTGAATCGGAATCCGCTAAGAATGTTCTCAACGAGGTATTGATGATAAAAATTCCGTTTTTGCTCTGTTAGATTTAGACTTGAAATTTAGCACGCATATTTATTTTATGGAGTAGAGATCCACTGAAAGTTGCTTTGGTGGAAATTCACTTGATTATTAGGTTAAGTGAGCGAAAAAAATCCTTCTACTTTTTTTTAGTTATTAATAGAAATTAGATATTTTAATTTATGTCCTTTTTATATCAAGAGGCGAGAGTTACAGCTATAAATACATTTTTCAATACAATCGAATTCTCGATGTTAGATATCAATAATTCATATACTATATGTAAACAGTATACATTTATACAACATCGTGAAATACCCAGTGAAGCGGGTGGGTATATATATATATATATATAATGGCTAGTATAATTAATATAATCTATAATTTAATATAATCAGTATAATCATTAATTAAAAGTAATTAATATAATCATTTTATAATCATTAATTTAATGTAAGTAATATAATAACATTATAATTATTAATTTAATATAATTAGCTTATGTAAAAAAATAAATTCTTCTGTTGGAAAATCGTACCTTTTTTTCTGTTGTAAAAATGATTTGAGAATTATGTTAATAACTTATGAACAAAATTTAATTGAATCTGATCATTAGTTTCGAAGACATTTACAAAAAATTTATAGAATTAGTGCATTTTTTATTTTTTTCATAATACTGCGCAATAATAAGATGGTTATAATTTACATAATATTTTTATAAGCTGTTATAAATCCGATTTTTAGGTTCCATTTTTTTAAAGATCAAAATTGAGTCTTTTCTGAAGTATTATTTATGGAATTAATGCTTTAGTGACACAAGGAATTTAAATGAATAGTTTTTTGATGTATTACAATTAACTATTTTATAGCTGTCATTCCTCATTCTTATACGTTTACACAATAATACTTTTACATGTTTTTATCGTTATCATCTATCTTTTACTTAATAAAAACATCCAGAAAAACATTTCTGCGCTGTCAAATTTCAGCTACACTGATTTAAATTTACAGAAGAAAAATGTTTGGATTCTGGTATATTAAAAATTTACCAACGCATTTTATTACTTTTTGGAAATTTCAATTAATGACTAATAAATATATGAATTTATATATGTAAGAAATATGATTCAAAAACAAAAAGAAATAATCAATTAAAGATTAATTTATTGTATTATCTATATGAATTAATAAATTTATTAGCAACACCATAATTTATTTCCTGATGAACTATATAAATGTATCTCCATTTCTCCACATGTAATGATAATTGCAAAAAAGTTTGAGAGTTTCTAAGGTCCAGTCCTATACACATTATATTAGTTTCTCATTAAAATGATTTGCTTCCAGAAGAATCGACTTGAATTGAAATCTATAAAGTCAGTTTATCTTAATAATTTTAAAATCTCAACTTAACAGTATAACTTACGTTATAATCGAATTTAAATTTCCTATTTATAATTAGTAAGGAATGTAAAACATTTAACAAAAATTCTAGAAATACATATTTTTCGTTTTTCATACTATTGTTTTAAGAAATAAGTTTGATTAATGGATTTACGAGATAAAACTTACATATATTAGCTATATATTTTATAAAATGATACACTACTGGTTTCTCACTCGTGTATTCAACTACATAACCTTAATATTTACACAGACAAAAAAGAAGATGAAGAGTAAGACGTCTGGCTGTTAACATAAATTATTCTTACTCAGAATTTGGCTTTCATGAATAGATAAATACTACATATCGAGAGAAAACAGTTATTTCTCTTATGACATGATTTTTTGAAATATACATACATATATATATATATATATATATATATATATTATGTGGTGTGTGAATTTTAATGGCTTTGGCACCATTGTAATATTTTCTATCCATTTACTAGTGGCGTAACGGAGAATGTTAGGACACCCCCTCTCCCCTGAAAGTCAGGTATCGCCTTTAATATTTTATAAATTGGGTAAATACGTATTTAACATAAGTAAGGCCTTGGGCCGCTGGAGTCCTTCCCCCCATGATACGGGGGTGTACGTTATGCCACTGAAATGTAGACTCTCCCGACAATGCGCATTCAGTTGCTTTCTCTCAACACTTCAGCAGTCCGCGCTTGATCGAAGACGAAACTTTCAATGACAGTGACATTATCAATAATTTGATCAATTTTGAAGACGGACAAGAAGCCAGATTCTTTGAGAGTGGATAAAATAATGCAGGGATCCAGATTTCCAACAAATTGGAAAAGCATTTTTTTAAAATAGATACTTGTTAAGAAAATAGTATAAAATTT
This sequence comes from Trichonephila clavipes, assembly GCA_019973935.1. NCBI lineage: Eukaryota > Metazoa > Arthropoda > Arachnida > Araneae > Nephilidae > Trichonephila > Trichonephila clavipes. Next base: position 2,197,100 of record BMAU01018228.1, on the reverse strand, counting down.
CAAAAATGGCTTCTGTCTCTCTCAATCATGTATAGCTGGTTATCGTGGCATTTACAAGCAACTAACCACCCGTCCTTCGTCACAAAAACTAATCTCTTACTTTATGTTGCCAAAAAATAAATCAATTGAAATTGCACCTTCAAGTGACGAAAACGATTTTGAACTTATTCATTACAGGACTTTGGATTACGATAAGTAGCGATGAATTGTGTATGTGCATTTTAAAGATTTATCCGTATATGCAATGAAGGGCTGCGGTAGCCCAGTGGTTAAGGTATCCAACCATGGCAGGCATGTCATGAGTTCGATCCCAGTACCACTAAAGACCCGCCGTGTAGGGCAGCGATGCACGTTAAATCTGTCGAGAGCTGAAACGTCCTCCCGTTGGTGTGGTGTGGTAGTTAGGAGAGGGGGGTGCCAGCTCAGGTGTCGTCCACGTCACTTGACCATGGTTCAAAATTACGTGGTCCGTCGCCAAAAGCCCTCGTGTAGCTGAACAGTGCGACGTTAATATTAACTCAACTCAACTCAACCCGTATATACAATGAGAAACTATATGTTTTTAAAATGTTTCCATGTGTAATATTTAATTATTTATTTAGTTATATATGGAAATAATCTTACTTACATTTCGTAAACAATTGGCATATTTTATAAATGCGACTTTTTTATGCGGTCCCTATCCACCGCATAAAAAATGTTTTTTTGTAGTATTTCCACGAATTAGTTTGTTATATGTAAGAATTTGAGAAATGTTTGAATAATTTTTTTTTGAGCGAATTTTTTTATGCGGTCCCTATCTACCGCACAAAAACAAGTTCAATTATATATATATATATATATATATATATATATATATATATATATATATATATATATATATATATATATTAGAGTACCCGACAGACGTTGTCCTGAACACACATCTTAAATTCCAAATAAAAGATTTTGAACATTCGATACTGCGATCGTAGCGCAGTCTGACGGATCCAATGTAAAACATTCCAAGATCAACACTTTATAAATAAAAAATTAATTAAATAAACATTTCTAAACCAAATTATAAATCTAAACCATTCTCGAGTCCACTGGAAAAGAGGAAAACTTTCATCAAAATCGGTCCAGCCGCTTAGGAGGAGTTCAGTTACAGACACACGCACAGAAGAATTACATATATAAAGATTATTTGAAAAGATATTAATTTTAAAAAGCTAAAAAGCGTGAATCGCGTCTGTATTTTCGTAACAATAAAGACCGGGTTTGGCCAGTTTGGCTGAAAATCAATTTTTGACGCGAACTTACGTCTTTTTCAATTTCTACTAATAGCTCACGATCTCTATACATACTTTAATTGTTTATTTATTTATATCTTGGTGGAATTTTCAATCGTTAATAAAATACATTTTAAAGCGCTCATTTGAGCTGAAATGTAATGTACATGATTATTTTGGATGACAATACGATAATTTAATTATAATTAATAAAAATTAATTGATTAAAACTGATTGTTTAAAAAATTACAAATACAGCCACGTTAGCGACTTAGCGACCTTTTTGGCGACTTATGTCAAAATTTGAAAAGGGTTTTTTTTCTTACGTTTTAAATCATTCAGTTGAACTGAAATTTTATATACACGATTGTTTTGGATGACAATACGATACTTTAATGATAATTAAGAAAAATTAATTACCACTTAATGTTGTGATTCTGTCATATGTATATACATATTAATATTAATTGTAACAATTTAATAAAAAGTAGCTAAAATAAATTTTTTCTTGGTTGATCTAAGTAGGAATTGATTACAATTTTTTTTATATTTCTTGTTTATAACAATAGCGTTGTTACAACAATGCAGGTGAATATTGAGTTGTATTTTTTGAATGTTATTAATTAATATCTTTTTAACTGATTGAGATATCGGACCGAATTGTGAATCTAAACCATTCTCGAATTTACTTGTACCCACACAAAAAATTTAATCGAAATCGGTCCAGCCGTTTAGGAGGAGTTTAGTGACAAACACACGCACAGAAGACTTTTATATATAAAGATATATATATATATATATATATATATATATATATATATATATATATATTGTCTTTATATATATCTTTATATATATATATTTCTAAATATATTAGCACAATTGCTTACTTATAATTAATTCTTTTTTCTATGGTTCCAAGAATTTTCTCGAGAATTTATTTCTCGTTGACTGAACATATTAACATGTCATATTCCGATAAACATCTCCACTTCTGAAACTTTTTTGAAAAAGTACTCTTCTTAACAGACATTTTCTTACTCAAACAAAAATAATCATTCCAATTATTTTAAACATATTTTTCAGATTCGTTTTGTAATTTGCCAATTATTGATTTACGCTCCAAAATTTGTGAATCTGCATAATTATTTTATAAACCCAAAGAATAAGAATAAAATCCTATATCAAAATAAGCAATATATTATTTTAACAATAAAACGTATTTCGCTGAGACAAAGAAAAAGATAAAATATTTTCTAAAAAATATTTATTCCCCAGAGAAATTATGCTACAAATCGGAGCACATGGCTCATTACAATTCAACTTAAATAATGAGGTAAATTGAGGATAGACCGAGATTAAAAAATGCTCTAGAGATTGAAACTTTAAAAAATAAACTGTAGGAAATTTCAGGAATTGTATCCTCCTATATAATGCATATTTTACTACTATAGTTTTTTTATCATTGCTAGTTATTAAAGTAAATTTAAAAATATTCTTTTATCTACTTAAAATAGTACAATTTAGAATGCTCAGTTTTCTTAAATATGTGTGCGTGTGTGTGATTAAATCTCAAACAAAAACAATTATGCTTTTAAAAATCACAATTTTCAATGATCAAATTATGGTTCATTTTAAAACATTTTTATTTATTACTGCCATTCAACTCCAGTCAAATAGTTTTAATATAGAAATCGAATAAAGGCGATGTCCAAATTGACTGCGGAGTTTGAGATTTGATTTTAATAAATCTTCGCAAGGAACGTTAATGTTAGTCGTAGCATAAAAAAATCTCAAAATCTTCATGTAAAGTACATAGAAAGGAGAATGAAGCATTCGTCACTATCAATTAAAGTTTAAAGTTCTTTCAAATCATAATTCTTTATCCTAAACCACCTACTTGCATTTCATCTATCTTGATGTCGTTAAGTCATTTCTTATTATTTAACTTAGGAAACTCGAAAAAATGCTGGAAAAAGTGGAATATTGTTACTTAAATTCCTAATAATTCTACATTGTACAGATGCCTGTTAGTATTTAAGGTACTACTTATAAAAAAATAATGACACAGATATTTAATTAGTAATATTTTATTAAACAAGTTACGAAAACTAAATTGATTTTAACTTTTACTAATGTTTTGTATTTCTGTACGCATGTATATATATATATATATATATATATATATATATATATATATATATATATGCAATAAATCTCTGGTGTCAAAAAATCAAAATTAATAAATAACTATAATCATTTTACGAAATATTGCTTAAATCCGAAATACCCAATTAATTTTATTAATAGTTATATGAATAAAGCTATTCAAAATTATAAGGATTAAAAATTCTTAGATTAATAATAGTTTAACAATATAAATTTACACATTTCATAGTTATAGTTACCTCCATATATTCCATTATTAGTTAAAATTACTTATTATTAATTTTAATTAATATATACTCTAGCGTCACTAAAGTTATGGTAATTTGTAACTCTTTTATTATTTTTTTGTTTCTATTCTTTTTATACTTTTGTTAAGTGCTACATTTCAGCCATTCAGATGCTTTGAATCTGCATTAGGGAGTCCAGAATCTGGCAATAACTTTTTTTTGCACGTAGATTTAGCGCGGGCTCTGCATTTTCAAATGCAATTTTTAGGTAAGTTACCTCTATTTTGTAATGGATTTAGATATTCCAATCCATTACTTTCAATAGGTTTTTGCTCAGTATTATTTACATAAAGGTGGAAGTTTGGCTGGCCAAAAAACATGTTCAACCACACTTTTATTTAAATTATTTTATATATTAGCTTTCCTAATTCAGCAATGTTCATAATACTGCAGCATCCATTTTATAATTTTTAATCTAGTGTCCTTCATTGTATGATCTCTTTATTGTCTCTGTGTTTTTTCCGAATTTGATTGATGAATGTTTATCTCTTGTTTGTAGAGAATTAGACTATATATATATATATAATAAACTCAGTGAATAGTAACTTTCCGTTAATTTTAAATCTCTTGGCTCTCTTGGAAAAACCTCTGTGAGTAGAAGTTTTGTAAAATGCTTTTTTTGAAAATACTTTTCTTATGTAATTTTTTAGGAATTTTCTGCTTTAAGATTTTAGGATAATTTGTTGCAAAATAGTAGTCTCGGTAATATTTTCACATACTTTCTGTAAGTTTTTATATACTTTGAATTTTTATTTATTTTATATGGTTTCTCCTACCGAGTTGCAAAGGGGGAAGGTTGGTGCCTTCAAACTAGTTTAACCCCACTTATTCGGTCCTACATCCGAAATTGCTTTCTGACTCACTAGGATCTTTTTTGTAGTTCCTTTTTTGTATTTTTCTAACAATTCTGTCTTCAAATTTTGCTTTTGTAAATTTATTACGTTATTTTTGTTATGTTCATTATGTATTATTTCTTGCTTTTAATACATTATATAAATTTATTTCATATATATATATATATATATATATATATATATATATATATATATATATATATATATATATATATAACTATGAACCTAAGAATAAATCAACATAGATCAGACGCTAGAAAAAATTCATCAAAAAATAATAGGTAGGATAGAGATACAGTATTTTAATAAACACGGTTTTGAAGGTTCTGTGTTATATAATATTATAATTGTTTCAAATAAGATAAAAAAGTTTATGGTATGAAAATGTTTACATCGGTGTTTATAACGTTCTTTATCCCTATGGATATTATGTAATATGGAGCAACAGACATTTAATCCAGGCTTTGAAACAAAATGATAAAAAGTCTATATATAATGGTAGAAATAATCATAATAAGACTAAAAGAGTTGGAAATTTGGACGCAAAAAGCGAGGAAATAGAGGAAGAGATACAATAAAATAAGAGTTAAATAAATTATTTGAAGACTTTGAGAATAATTTCAGTGTTGGACACATAAAAAGTATTTATTTTTTGGACTTAAGAAAAAGGAAATAATAATAGTTTTAAATCTATTAAAAACTATTGGATTAACAGACAATCCCGGATCACACTTGGTCATGGATCTATGCAAATATATTGCTAATAAATTAAAAATAAAGATAGACTCTAAAGATGCGTATAATATAGAATATTGCACTTTGCTATGAATGAACAAATCATATAATGGGATACATTTTTCTTAAATATTTAAGAAACACATGGGTTTATTCCCGGTGAGAAATGTGTTCATAAAGCGAATGTTCAAGTATAATAAATAAATTGGTAGATCAATTTTTAACTATAATAATATTAAGGAAGTGATAGATCAAAAAGAATGTACATGCATTGATTACAGGAAATACGTGGACAAATATCATGCGCACACAGTAACCGGCAACCTAGAAATAGTTCAAGATCAGGAATGAAAAGAAATTATGTCCAAAGGCACTGGTTATCGATTAACTATTTCGCATAGCAATTTAAATTTAAGAAAACAGCTGTCAGAAGATATTAACAAATTTATTCTCAATGCTTCAATGAAATATAATTTACCTACTCAGGTTTTTAAGGAATATGGTTCTTATGTTCTCAGAGACTTAATGAATTTTAATTTTAGAACAAAAAAGGATGTTTCTTATAAAGAAGTTAACAGAGCTATAGAAAACTTACAAAAACACTTTGTAATAGTATATGTGGATGAAGTCCCAGGAAACTATGCAATAATGTGTAAATATTACTATAGTAAGTTAATAAATGATCATATAAAATAATAATGCATATGAAGTAAGTAAATTTAGTATGAAATAAATTAACAACAGATAATTGGCAGTTTGTAAACAATTAGATATTTCTAGCAATAAAATTAAATATCCCCATATATGATTGACTCCTAAATTTCATAAAAATACAGTCAAATTCCGCAGTGTAACAAATGGGTTCAATACTTATATATCCAAATCGGGAAGAATTTTACATAACATATTACCAGATACAATAGATAAATTTAAAGATACTTTTATTATAAAAAAAAACAGCCACGATGTAACAAAGAAGGTTGAGTAACAAGAAGTATAATTTCAGTGCATGGATTCGCTTTCGAAGATTTATTTAACTTTATCAAAATGGAAGATATAATTCAGGTACTTTCAGGAGCATATAAAAATTTTGGTTTAAATAGTTACATTAGTTTTGAAAAGTTCAATACACTAATTCGATTTGTAATACAGGAGAACTTCATTATTATTGATTACAAACTTTACAAACAAATCAAAGGATTGCCTCAAGGTGGCCCCGCCAGTAATAATCTCACTAACCTGTATTTACACCACTATGAATCAGATCGAAGGAATGAACCACCTTGCTTTTTATCAGGATACATAGATGATTTAACTGTTATAGATCGCGAAAAGGAATTTCAACCTAGCATTAATTTTTATCCGGAATACCTAAAATTAATACAGACAAATTTTAACTCGAACAAATTTGAATTTTTAGATTTAGATTTAAAAATTACTGACAACAAATAATATAGCAATATCTATGATAAAAATGAAGCATTTATAACTTCGATGTCATAAAGATACCGAACTTCAATAGTTGTTTACATATATCAATATTTAGAAATATAATTTTAAATTTTTTGATGAGAAATAATAATTTAACTACACACAAAATTGATAAATTCAAGAACATCCAGAAATTTATATTTGGTTTCATACAGAATGATTATCCCATTAACATCTTGAGAAAATACATAGATCAACTTAGTTCACACTCTCCTATATATATATATATATATATATATATATATATATATATATATCTTATTCAAATTTTTAATCGTTACTAAAATACTTTTAATTCATCTACTTAATTTCAAAAGTACTTTTTAAACTTGCAGTGCTTGACACTTGACGTTAACACAGTTTTTTCAAATATTAATTCATTCATGTTTGAATAATTAATGCATAAATAGTAGCAAACAAAAATTATTCTTCAACGCCATAGATAAAAAAGTAAAGCGCTCGTTGTGTCCCTGTTCTACAATAGACATAGTGTTAGACTTTTAATTTAAAGGTCGTGGGTTCTCGTATCCCACCTGACATGGCCTAATTTCTGAGAATGTGATTTAGTTTTGCTATACTATTTTATTGGAATAATTAGATTTAATTAATGAATAAATAGTAACAAACAAAAATAATAGTTCGACATTTTGTATAGAAAGGAAAATGGAAAATTGCAAGAAAAATCTTCTATTTGGCCACTTAATTTTGTGATTCTGCCATATGTATATACATATTTATATTTATTGTATTTATTTAATAAAAAATAACTAAAATGAAATTTTTCTTTGTTGACTTAAGCAAAAATTGTCTTAATTCTTTTTATGTTACTAGTATATTTTGTCAGAATGCATTTTGTTTGTTTACTTTGAGTGAATTAATATATTTTTTTAAAACAATCTTTTGTTTTCAACTTTTCAATATACTCGCGCCCCCCACTCAAGGGTTTCCTTCCCTTCTTTTATCATAAATTGTCTTACGTTTAATATTTTTTGTTGTTGTTAATTCATCTCTCATGCACCGAACAGTTCAATCAAATTACGCGACACCTTATTCTTCACAATCCCTCTGCGACGACGTTTTGATTGCAACCACTTTCATCCACCTCCTCATAATCGAAGCATCCCGCATCCTGAGGAGAGTTTCTCCCGCTTTCTCCCAAAACAGTTCTCGACTCACGAAGGGATCGGAAGCTCAGTTCTCTGCTCCTCCTCGTGCGTGCGTGCTTGTGCTTCTTCTTCGTAGTTTGAAGAGAAAAAAACTCCCACGTGTGTGACGTGTGAAAAATGTTTTCAGCGAAACTTTCTTGCTGTGCCTGAAAGCATGGAAATCACATACTGTAAACTCACGAGAGGCTGAATTATATAATATTTGGGTCATTTTGTGTTCCTCGTTTCGTATACCAAAGAAGATGGGTTACCGCTTTATATTGAGTTTAATGTGTGTAATGGGAGTTTCAAAAGTTTTGGAATCTTTGAAAGGTAAGGCTTTTGTTTTACTTTTTATGGAGAAGTGGATTAAATTTTTATTTAGGTAATAAATTGATAGAAACTAACAATTTGAATGAGTAATTTTAATGGAATCCTCATTGGATTTATAGTTTTAGAAAATACAATTAAATCTATATTTAATTTATTAGATACATAAATTAATTAAAACATATATGTTCATAATGAATAAATTTGATTTTTAAAAATTTTTCTTTTGCACCTATATATGCCTAAAATATTGTAATAATAATTAATATTTTAACACTTCTGATAAGTGGAATTTTAAAGTTAATAGTATCATAAAACTGCAAAAAAAAATATTACCTATACATATTCTTTAGTGATGTAAACTCCTGTCATTGTTAAAAACTATGAATACAATATTTTAAAAGTATTCTTCTATCCAATTGACATCCTTCAAACTTTTCTTATTTTGTTTTTTTTTTTATTTATCCATTTTTGGAAAAGGCAAAATAAATAAATAAATAATGAAATAAAGAAATATAATCAGATATGATTTTTTTTTTACCAAAAACAATCACGGTTTTAGAATCAAATATTTACTAATGATCCGTTTCAATGTAATGATTAGTTTTAAGTTTCAAGAAAACTGTAATTACACAACTTCTAACCATCAAAGCGTCAATTTAATTTCATTGAAATTACTTCTAATAAATTCGAAGACACAATCATACAAACACTATGCACTTTAATAGAAATAAATAATTTTATGCTGATGATGATAATATATATATATATATATATATATATATATATATATATATATATTTACATTATATCTTTAATAATACTTAAGAAAGTCAGTGTAAATCATAAAGATTTCTGATGGTAGTTTTTTCTTGACAGCTCAAATTTTATTTTGACCTCATTATTAGTTAAATAAGTATTACTTTAGAAAACAAGTATATTTATGTTGTTTGTCTTTTAATAGCATTATAAGAATTTGTCGTGGTGGCGGGGAGTATAATGTGGGATTAAATGCTTTCTTTGTGAGTAATTTTTTTCCCCCGAGATTCCTCTTTCGTAATTAATTTTGTCCATATCAAGAAAAAATTAATATGATCTTATTTGAAAAAAAATTGTCATTTGATATAAACAAAATTTACATTACCCCAATAAAAAACTTTCCAAAAAAATTAGGCAATGTTTTATTGATTTGAAAAATAATTATTTCTTGACATTATTAGTACAGTTTGGAAATTGTAATCTATTTAATTCTAATTTATCCAAAACGATATGTATATTTACAAAGATATAATTGTATCTGGATCGAAAATTATTGAAAAAATAGTTATTCTTAGGAGTAATATAAAATGTTAAGTAGTGCTCTGAATTAAAGCTGAAGTATGGTATATTTATTTTTACTCGTTAAAAGTTATCATTTAGTAATTTACAATTAAATGAAATATGAAGAAATACTTCAATATTAGTCGATCTAACGAAGAAGTGAAAAGGATATCATGTTAATAACATAAATAATAAACTAGATCATATATCTGTTTTATTTCAATATCTTTTTATCAAATAAAAAAGTAACAATGTACAAAATTTTTAAAGTACATTTTTTAAAAATATTTATTGCGTATAATTATTTTCCTTCATTTTTGGATTTTATTTTCTTTACGAGATATATTCGTATAGAAGTATATGTGTATAAAGACTGTTTATATGTTTGGTTAAACAACTTTAATGTCTATAATAATTTATATCTTTAATTATTCAAAAGTGCACAAATAGGGAAAATTATTCAATAAACGCTTAGATATCAATAAAATAAGATAAAATATTATTGTAACTTTTGTTTTATTTTATAGCTTTGATATGTATCCACAAAACATGAACAATACAATTTAAAAAAAATAATTATGTACAAGATCGTTAGGGAAATATGAAATGAAAACTGAAACCTTTTGAGAGGAGGTTTTAGATTTTCTACTACTAGTGTATAACCCGCAACTTGTCATAAAACTTATCAAGTGAAAGACTTTTGTATAAGCATGATATTACTTTTCCTTAAGAAAATACTTTTAAAATATTTAAGATGTACAAAGTGTGCATTTTTGTTTAAAAAAATGTGCCATGAGGAAGAATTAATTTTTAAGAATTCTCTAATTACTATATTTATCAATTAAGAAAGGGGGCTGTGGTAGCCCAGTGGATAGGGTATCGGACCATGGCAGATATGTCATGAGTTCGAGCCCAGTACCACTAAAGACCCGCCGTGTAGGGCAGCGATGCACGTTAAATCTGTCGAGAGCTGAAACGTCCTCCCGTTGGTGTGGTGTGCTGTGATGTTAGGAGAGAAAGGGTGCCAGCTCAGGTGTCGTCCACGTCACTTGACCATGGTTCAAAATTACGTGGTCCGTCGCCAAAAGCCCTCGTGTAGCTGAACAGTGCGACGTTAATATTCAATCAATCAATCAATTAAGAAAAAAGTAATATAATTCAAAATTCTAAATATACATAGATATGTTTGATACTAAAAGTAAAATATTTCATATTGGTAGTTGAAACAAGGATTTGTTCTTCTGTTTCACCCTGAACTGCAGTTTTACAAATACAGTAAAATCTGGCGTATAACGCGCACTTATACTTTCCAGTTGAATTTTTTAATATTTCTATATATTTGCCGTATAATGCACAACTCCTTTTTAACGAAAAAAAACCGAAATATTAGTGTACATTGATTTTATGTTTTGAAGTCATTTATTTGAGGTGTTATCCCAGACTTTTGAAAAAATAGTATACTCCTAGAACGACAACCCTTTTAGTTCGTAAGTCTAATAATTTCTTTTAAATATGTACCGAATTTCGATACATGTAGAAGTAATTTTTTTTATATACTCATCTCTTTTGTTGCTTTTAAAGCTATCGTTTTTATACCGACGTATAACGCGTACCCATAAATTTCGATCTTATTTTTTGTGTTCAAAGTGCGCGTTATACGCCGGATTTTACGGTATATGAAATTCCAATACTAATACATTTATATTATAAAAACAATAAAACTACATCATAGTTTTACTACTATCAATTGTATGCAAAAGTATACTTGTATAAATAATAATATAAATGCGTTTTTTTTTTTGCGTATATTCTTCGCTGTCCATATAAAAACATTTCAATTTCAGATGAAGATTACGGCCACTGCTTTTCAAAAATTAAAAAAAGATTCATTTTTTTCTTCTAAGTATTCCAAAAACAAATAACTGAAGCATTTAATAAAGTAAAAATATTGGTTTCAAGTAAATTGTTATTTTTTGGAAAAATAACATTTTATGCACGCATATCAAAATCATATGATATTAAGGCCGTTAGTTCTATTTCATATTACTTTGAGGGCTGCATGTTCTTAATGTTAAAAAAAATTAATAAATATATTTGAAATAAATGCATCTATTTTGTTTAATAATAGCAAAGAGAGTATAATTAAAAAATACGTTTAGCGAATTCTTCCTGTACTTTTTTTTATTCTGCGTCGGTTGGTTACTTTATTATATATTATTTTGTGCCAATATATGAGCCGGACCGCAAAAATGTTCGTAGCGAACCACATGTGACCCGCGGGTCGTTAGTTTGACAACCCAGATTTAATGTACGATTAATTCTACTGATACTCGTTGGAATTAAAATCTAAACTAAAAAATACATATAATTACATAATATTTATGAAGATTTACTATATATTTTTTAAAATTTTTTTGCTGATTTTATTTAAATTATTACTTACATAAATGTTGTTTAAATGAAATCATTTTTAAATGCATGATATGGTGAATAAAAGTAGGGGGACTTATTGACACGGATTATTCAGTGTTACTAATGCTATTAAAAGATAAGTAGCCTTGCAGGTTCGTTTGCAGTGTCAAAGTGAACTTTCTTTTGTGCCTGAGTTCAGTTGAAACTAAGGTGACGAAGCGGACAGTGCACAACTTATTGTCCATCATTTTGCAATCACTGTTAGATTTACAATTATTCTGAAGTTAAGAATACATTTGCGTATGGGAACTTTTCCAGGTTTCCAGTCTACGAATCTATTTAGTAACAAAAGTGACCGAAATGAACAAAACATTACTTCTGTTTAATAAAGAGTTATGATACTTAGTTCTGTATTGAGACGAACCCAAATATGTTGAACAATGCCCCAAAAGTTCTCGTATGACCTGGATAAAACAAAGGATATGAGGAAGTTCCTTCTTACAATGCTTAATGAAACTTATATCAAGAGGAACAGCAATTTGGGACAAGAATCAGTTTAAAACAAAATAGTCTTTAAATAGTTTTAGACGAATTTATCACTTTACTGGTATAATAAAATTGTCCCTATTGGATTTTACGTATAATTATATTTTATCTCAGATCGTTGTAAATTTTCTAAAACTAATGTGAGTGACCACTTTTTATTTTCACACAGCATATCCCTTTAACCGCTTGCTTGATTATTCCGAGTTATCTCGGGTTCGTTTATATTGCAGTTAAATATTATCCCGAGAAAACTGGGGTGAAGCAGAATTTGTGGGTCCGATTTGTTTTATTACGGTTTTACTCAGCCTGTAGGAAATGAAAGGAAATATATATATTCAGCTTTGATTGGCAGTTTGTAAAATTTTGTTGGTTTCGATGATTTTTTTGGAGGGACAGGCCACGTGTTTTCCCTACTGTATACTACAAGTCGGCTTGTGGATTAGTAATGTATAAGGAAGGATAGTTCCGTTATGAAAAGAAGTAAAATAATGGCGATGATGTAAGATAGCGAAAGCGATGATTTTTGAGATAGTGATTATGAAGAGGTGGACATTGAAAATAGTGTGATTGATTCTTCTGTATGTAGCTTACATCTTGTAATGTAAATCAGGAGGTTCACTATCACTTAAGGGGACTTGGTACCCTTTGAGCAAATTTCTTTATTTACGTATTTAAAAATTATATTTTAGCATTTTATGCAATGTTTTTATTCAAGAAAATGATACCAGATGAAAATTTTCATATATTATGCACACAATTTTAAAAATTTAAATGTTTTGAAGAAAATTGGGAAAATTTTAAAATCCTACTCCTTTTGTAAAAATTAATTTTTTGACCTGAAATTTTTTTATAATATTCTTATGGATGTTATTAACAACTTTAGGGATCGATTTTAGAATAACTTCATTCGTTTTCGAGAAAAAAATAAAATGTTGATATACAGGCTAAAAATCAACGAAAAAGCCAACATGTCTTACATTTTATTTTTTTTTAAAAAAAGTATTCAGTTTATAGCAAAACGGATCCCTAATTTTATTACATGCTTTATTTTTAACACGCAGAAAAAAATGGAAGTGATTGGTAAATAATTGTCGAAGAAGTAGCATTTTGAATGCACTAAGGTTTCGAAAAACACAAACTGAGAAAAACCAGTTTAAAGTTTTTAATTCTGAAAAAATAATTATTATAAGCTTAGTTAAAATTAAAAGACTACTTTAAGATTTTAGTTATACGTTTTTCTTTAAAATAATTGCACTTTCATATTTTTTCAACCCACACATTTTTATAAATGATCAACTTTTAAAGAGTACTAAATGCACAAGAAAACTCAAGAAAAACTTTTAAAAAAATTTTTTCTGTCACGACAGAAATTTTAGCTGTTTTTCTTCTTATAATATTAAAGTATTACATTTTTATGAAAAATATATCAGGAATAAGAACTGAAATTATATATATATATATATAAATTTTTTAATATAAAATGCCTTAATTTAAAAATTTTACATGCACACATTTCACAAAGAAAAAAAATGATTGTATGCATTGCCTCGGAAATATTCTGCTTTATATATTGCACATTCTTCTTTTAATGTTATTATTTCTCTTTATAAGTTAGATCTTTTTTTAGCTTTTTTTTCTAAAAAGCGGGTGTGGCTGAATCGCCTAATTTGTTTTCAAATGAAGTTTTATTCAACTTCTAACTTTCCGACAAGCACAAGTGATATATCAATCGAAAGATAATGCAAAGAATAAGATTAAATGAAAATAAAAAAAACTATAGGTTTTTGATTTTAGGGGTACCAAGTCCTCTTAAGCAATTTAGAACGTAATTGATTGAAAAAATAATTTCAGAGAATCTTCGTGGTGAGTTTTCTATCGCATCAGGAAGACCCATCATTAGTCCTTCACCACTCCGGTTAACCTCAGGGCTTTTTCCAGATGATATTCCTGCTACTGAAACAAAAAACTATCGAGACACTGTACTCTGTGCTCCCGTAAAAGAGATTCCAGATGTGAACCAGCAAGAAATAAGAACAGATACCAGTGTACAGAATATCAGGTATCACTTTGAGTTGTCCCTTGTTTCAACAACTGTCGTACAAAGGCTAATATTTAACTTTCTCCATTTGCTCGACATAACTCGGAATATTAAACAAATATTAAAACTAAATGTTTTTACACCCTCAAAAAATTAAAAATTCAACTTAAAAAAATCTACACGTTTTTTTTTTTCATTTCCTTCTTTTTAATAATAAAATAAAAAAATGTGATGATTTTTTGCAATTTTTTTCAAAAGAATTTGTAAGGGAAGCGTTTAAGTTCCGAATTATTTTTACCTTAAAATATTAAATCCTTCTGGTTATTAATACTATATTGACCCCAATGATATTAAGAAAAATTTATAATAAACATTCCCACTCCTCCCTGGAACGTAGACGGTACCCTCACGATCGTGCGGTTTGGGGGTCATCTGTGAAATCAGCAGCTGTGAAATGTTACCTTTTTTGGCTATAAGTTCAAGGAAGAAACATACTTAATTCAACTAAAACTGTTACAAATAAGAATATTATTGATGTAAAATTAATTCTTTTATTGACTCATTACTTATTTCATGTGGAAATCGTTAAAACATGTTTTTGTTTTTGATAAGAATAAATATACATTGCATTTTTCACAACATGTTTTTGAACTGCTTTTGTAGTTTTGAAATCTGCAATTACGAGGCCTTGAAATGTTTTAAACACATCGAAAATGGTTAAACGGGTAAAGCCTTTTTCTTCTGGAATGGCCAGGATAAAAGGCATGATATCTCTAGCATATGGATCATAACACTTTGATCTTTTTGCGAGTGGAATCTCTCTCTCACAACACTGTTATTTTCATCGGTTGAAATGCTTTTGTTAGCAGATGGAGAGGCTGCTAACGCTTCAACTACCTCTAACTTAAATTTTAAGTGATCCGTTTTGATTTTTGGAGGAATTTTATTTGATATTGCATCTTGTTTGCATTGAAACCAAGAATTTGTAACAGCTAAAACAATGAAATGAATAGATTCAAGAGACTTTGATGGTAAAGAATTATCCAAATTTTTTTTTTCATTTGAAATAGTTCCATGTTTTTCTTCCTCGCTCTCATCTGAACGTGATTCTCTTTTCAGTATACGTGATTCATATGTTTTGTTTGCAGCATTGTTATTATCTGAGCGATCACGAAGTTCCGATCTAAGTTCAATCTGATTTATTCTTTAATTACAAAATTGCTTCTTGTGTGAGAATTCGCTCTCTCTCTTTAAGATTTCTGAAAAAGGTTTTTGGTTAAAAAAAAGTTAGCCCAGTATTCCATGAAAAATAATAAAAGGTATCAGAAAATTGTATTACTTAAAAAAGAACAAATATTCAAATCACACCTTACCGACTCCCACCCGAAAACCTAGATTTCTTTGGGGGGGGGAGAGGGATGCAGATATCTGTGCAAAGCATGAAAATGCCATATGCTCAACAAATGTGTAAAAAAAAATGAATTTCAAAAAAAATCCAAAGAAAGTAAAAAGGACTCATTCATGGCAAACCAAAGGAAATGTTTTTAATTATATAGCAATATGTTTTGTTTTTATTAAGCTTCTATCAATATTATTGAAACAGAAAGAAAACTCATGGCAAGAACTTACCTTTATAGCTGCAGTGACTCAAGTAACACCCAGCCCGCACAATCGTGCAGGTAACGAAATCCAGATTTCTACAAGCAAAATTAATAGAATATAATTAATATTCGTAATATAATAGAATATATAATTAATATATATATATATATATATATATATATATATATGTATATGTATATATATATATATAATAAATACTTTAAACATTTGTATCTAAGCAATTAATAATATATTGATAATTACCTTTTTACGACAGATAAGAAGAATACGTGTTTTCGTTGTATTTGAGAATAAAGCTAACTTCACCAGCTGAAAGTAAAAAATGGGCTACAACTACCGCCTGTTGATAAAAAGCGATACTTTATACTTTATGCAAACATATTCAATCGTTGGATTCGGGATTTCTTACATTCGACTATTCCAGAAGCAAAAACGTATAAGAATATCGGACCCGCACGATCGTGTGGGTTAAGCCTTAAAGAAATATGTATTGTAAATAATAATGAAAATTGAAATATATATTGTTGAATATAATGAAATTGAAATATATATTCTGCGGTACCTTAACGGAATGAAGACTATTCACTAAAAATTATACAACTTGAATTCAAGCATAACCTTTTGTAAAATTAGAGAAAATAAAAAAATATTTTCTTAAAAGATTGAAGAGAGAGAGAGAGAGAGAGAGATAATAAATGACTAGAGTTATCGCATTCCGTCTTCAAAGGGAAAATAAGCAAAGTGTTAAGCTTATAAGGGAGCCATTTGATCAATAGATATCGATCCAAATATATTCACATAGCATGACATCGGAAAACAGAGACCAATGCACTTTGTCTCACAATAACACCAACAAAGGGGCAATAATTAAGATCGAGCATATATAAATTGTATTGTCATTTGCAGTTCTAAAAAGTTGCAGTGTGTCTCATGTACTGAAACATAATTGTATCAGAGATTTTTAAATAAAATAAACTTTAGAATTTAATTTATTTATTTGTTTTCAGTAATTTTTTTTATTATCAGTGGAACAAGTTAATGTGCTTTTCAAACACATAAATAAATAATTCTTAAAACAAATGCTTATTTTACAAATTCTAAAACTTGTCTAAATTTAAAAACAAATCATAAATACAATATAAGCTATATTCAAATAAAAAATAGACAGAAAAAATTTTAATTAGATGAAAAAAAATAATAGCTGGAATAAAAAAATTCAAAAATTACATTAATATAAAAAAATTTTGAAGCTGAAAATGAATTATGAAAATTTGAAATGTTATTGTAAAATTTGTCATTCTTAATTTTTTCCTTCGTAAAATATAGTAATCTGCTAATAACCAGGAAGTGTATAAAACCTAATTATGCGTTTTAGTTTGGTCTGAAAAGGGTGCATCATATTTTTTTTCTAAATGAAGAAAGTTTCATTTTTAGTTACATCTTTATAAAGCTTATTTATTTAATCACTAACTAATGATGTAATTGTTTCAGACATCTCATTTTCTGTACTAATTCTGTTCCTTAAGATGTAGGTAACAAATAATATTCATATTTAGCTTTCTTGAAAAATATAGCTAATAGAGAAAAACTTTATAATGCAGAGTCATAGGAAATGCAGTATAAACACAATATTAGAAAGATAAGTTCCTTTCTTATTGTTTTGTTTACCTGAACCTGAATCAACAATAAATTCCTTGGGAAAAATTTCTTACTTGATGAAAAGAAATAGGACTATCATATTTTTAATGGTTTTGAAATGTTTGGTAATAAAATGATATTTTTCTTATAGTCTAAATGTATATTTGTTATTTCTCCATTTGCTAAAGAATTTATAATGGTGCATTTACTTGTAAAGTAATTATTATACTGAATGTTATACAATCGTTAAAGTGCGACTGAAATATTTTCTTTGGAAAAACAAATTCAGATTAAAATATATATATATATATATATAATTATTGATAAATAAACACTACGAAATAAAAGAAAATGCTACTTCACCTTTCCATCTTGTGGAAAAAGCTCATGTTATAACTTTTTTGGTATAATTCACGTATCTCGTAGTGATTTACTCTAAGCATTACGCAATACTCTTTGTAAGTTCATTTTATATTAAATATTATTACCGTAACAAAAATATTTTATTTCATTCTTTTCCTCCTATTTCTTTTTCTCCCTCCTATTTTTTCGTCCTAATTACTCGATTTTGTATAAGATTTTGAAAATATTTTTTTTAATAAAAAGGAAATAATTCATACGTTTCAGTTAAAAATTTTGTTTACACGTTGTAATTGCATCCTTGATAATGCTATTTATGATAAAGCAGACTTATAAGAAGTATCCCCTTCGCGACGGGCAGTGAAAATATGCATTAATCACGGACGCACCTCATGGCCGGGTGGTGCAAATATGCATTTTAGAAGAACGCTTTGGTAGCCCGGGCGATGCATATATGACTTTTCAGTTGGAGCCTTTTTTTAATGACAACTAGATGGCACCCTATGTCCATTATATTGAAACTGAGGATGGCTAGAGTAACCTAACCTTCAGTTTGTTTATATTTTTCCTGGATTTGGTATTTTGCTCATCAGCTGCGGCGGGGGAGGGGATAATCGAAATGTAAGCAAATAGCTCGTAAAATTTCCACTTGTTATAAGACAGTCACGTTTCTAATAACTCTCCTAATGCTTTTTTTATTTTCTTTTTCTTAACAGTGTGGAGAGTTTTAGGGTTTTAGCGTCAGTTCTGTTACAGCTTTTGTTGCTTTCGGATATATTTCGCGTGCTTTTCTTATTTCAAAAACCTTGACTTAAGGTTATTATTTGATTGTTTTGAAGGCATTTTTCTAACCTTAATATGAACAAAAAGGGTGAAAAAAGCCAAAGTGTATAGTCACAAACCATATGTAAATAATAAAAAAAAAAACGCAACAAGCATTTTATCTGTGCAAATCATACAATGTAGGACTTTGCGTTTCTCCATGCTTCGATATTTTCCACACTAAATCTTCATTTTAATTTTGCTATTTCTATTTGTAAATAATCTTTGACGTAATTTTTTTTTATTAATTTGAAAGTGTATTAAAATGTGTTTTGTCAATGAAAATTGGGGAAAACATTGAATAGGGCAAACAAAATTTATTTCCCAAGGTAAGTCATATTTTTTTATATAATTTCATGTAAGTTAAAGAAAATATGTTATTACATTCTAGTTTTAATGTAATTGACAAATTGTGTAATAATCTAAAGGAGTACTAAAATTACGACGTTAGGACTGATATTTTATTATGTATGCTTTATATTTTCCCCTAAGCTAGGCTTAGAGACGAAAACACCGCGTCTTGAAGTACAAGTCCTTACGCATTCACCTCGTCCCTAGCGAGCGTCTCATAGAAAATCGCCCCGTCCTGAAGAGGGTATTTAATTAATCTCGGGTAGGAAATGACAGGCCTAATTCGCATATTGTCAGAGATTTTCTGTCTTTCTGTTTGCAATAATGTCCTCGTTTAGGTGTTTTGCCTCCTAAAATTTCAAGATTTGCAGTTAGTAATTTATTTTTCATTGCTGATGTGTTCTTTTTTCTCCTAGCATCTATATGCTTATGCAGAAATAGATTTCCAAGTTCCTTTAAACAAAGACGTCTTTGAAAGGTTTGTATTCATTGTATAATGTATTTACATGCATAGAAACAAGATAATAGTTAACTGCTGCTTGATCAATCGTACTATACAATAAACCCTTTAGCCATTATGTTCCACTTTGGCACGTATAAGTAGCAACTGGTTTGTCCTTCGTATTTATTCCCCCTTTAGTTTGATTATGCATGAAAATTACCTGTGGTGTTTCTTTTTCTTATATTCTGTGAACCTTTTTGGTCATGATACAAATTTGATTGAAAATTCCCACTCTTATTTTTTATTGCACATATGGGAAAAGTTTCGTTCTAGTTTCAAAAATCAATCTGATTGGCCGACATTTTCGTATTGGATGAGCAATCGGATTCATCGGTTTCATTCAGTTCATCATCCCTAAGAACAGACTGATCACTAAGAACAAGAAAAAGCTATCTGGTCTCCTTTTTAGTAAGGTCACGTTTATGATTTGCCATGTTATATTGGATGACAAAAATGGCAAATTGCGTACAATACGCACTATGGACCCAATTCTCTCTTATTATTGGTTTAAATTTGCTAGTAACAGACCTTTTTTCTACATCATGTGGTCACTACAACATTAATGTGAGGCAATGGTTAATCACACATGATACTCATCCCATGTAGCAGACCAATTGGGAAAACAATACAGTATATACTACTTGATACTGACGTCATTGCTTAGGCATTTCAGCTTAGTACTGCCATTTATAGATCATACACTAAAAAGAAATCAATTAAAAAGTAGTAAATTGATTTTATATGAATTTCTATGTATGCTAATACTTAGTTTGATTCGACCTAGTAAGTTAGAATGTCATTCCCCCCCCACACTGGGGATTTTTTTTACACACAAATATCTACTAATCACCGTGTACATTTTCAGTGGGTCTCATCCCATGTGGGGATTGATGGTAATGAGAAAGCTAATTTCTTAGCCAGTACTGGGCTGAGCCCTACTGGGTCTCTTGCGTTCTTTGAATTATACTACTAGAAGATTGAACTCAATCAGCTTGAAAGAACTTATCCTAGTCATCTTTGGTACTTCGGAAGATATTCAGGAGGTTCATTCAGGCTTCTACTTAGTAAATACCAGACAGCCTTCTCGCGCTTTGTGAGCGGCCATATAAAAGCTCTCAATTTTCGTCAAGGTCAGAAGATATTTCCGGAGTGTCACTTGTGTTATTCCGAGCTGTTATCTCCCGCCCACATCTTGACTTGTTTGGATTTTAAAAACAATGAGATACTTCTAGACCCTCTTCTATTTTTAGATTTTTTTTGGATTCATGAAGATTGTTTAGCATTGCTAGACAATCTGGTATCAGAAACAACAGCGACAACATATTGGGTACATTGAATTGAACAGTTGTCATTTTTATCCAAAGGGATTGGTAGGTTATAAATAAAGAATCAGTAAGGTGTATTTACTAAGGTAAAAATGGACACAATATGATAACTATTTTCTACATGTAGTTAAAATTATAATTTGTTATGTTAATCCTTATTTATTAACAGTCTTTTTCCCTTTATCAAGGCATCACGAAATGTAAATTTAGTGATATGATTTTAAGAGTTTAGATTATCAAGATTTAGTAATATATTTCACTTTGTATTTCTTAATAAGAAAAACAATCCACCTCTAAGACCACCTAAATAAATCTTACTGGGAAGTTTCTATTAAGAGTCTGCTAATTTTGACATTTTAAAAATTATACAATTCATATACATATCACCTACAATATTTGATGAAAGTACATACTGGTATAATTATAATTTAAAAAAGAAGGCATTTGTCATTGATCTTTTTGAAATGTAGTTGCACATTTGAAGTTATATTATTTTTATTTGAATTATTTGGCTTGAAACTTTTATATTTAGAGCACCTAAAAATATGTAAAAGGAAATGCAGCATCCCCATTTAACATTTTTCTATCTTGTCAAGACTTGCAGAATTCTTGTCTTAAAGTCTAAATTTTTGTACCCTTTTATCTATGCATTATTCGAAATTGCATAGCAGCTCTTTTGGGACGGACCTCTTAATTTTGAGCTTTGGCCAAGTGATGAATACGATCATTTACCACGATATACTTAACGTGCATCATCCACTCTACAAGGCAGATCAATAGCAAAGGAATTGAACCCACGATTCGACTAAGCGGGACACAAATTTCTGAGCAGGATCACTCAACCACTATGTCTAAGTCTACAGCAGGGGTGAACAACCAAAATAGTCTTGCGGGCCATTTCGGAAAAACACTGTAATGTCGCGTGCCGCATATAATTTTTTTTATATTAGATTTTGATCTATTAATAAGAACTATTGGAGTAAAAATTTAAAACCAAATGAGTTATTATTATTGTTTTCATTATTTTTCATGTATACAAACATATAAAATGCTTTTATTTATTAGTTTTGATATGATATGATGCGATGATCAAATAATGTTTCATTTATTTAATTAGTGACAATTTTTTTCCTCAACATTTTCATCTGAATAGATCTGAATACAACTGAAATACAGAAATAACTTGATAAAATAGAAAGAGTTATGGGGTTTCTTTGTTACTAAACACCCCAATAAAGAGACATTTCATGATTTTAATGATTGGTGAGATTTTATGTTCTGAAAGTGAAAAAAAGTGTCATCGTAAAAATAAATTCAACACCAACAAGTAAAAACAAATAATTTAATCATAATTTTTTTTAGTCATGAAATCAGTTTGGGTGTCTACAGTGATGAAAATTACTCAACGATTATACTACATCTCTGAATCAAAAATATTTCTGATAAGCATTTTACATTAATTTATTTTAATAATGATTCCTAAGATGTAAGTAAAATTAAAAAAAAGCCGTTATTACGTGTAGTATTTGAAGTTAAGCTTCTAAGAATCAGTTCCCAATTCAAATTTTGGAGATACTTACTCTACTAAACCAACTTTAAAAAAAATTGAAGAATTTCAAGAAAAAAAAGGCACTTTGAGAAAATGTAAGCAAAAATTTGAAAAGGGCTTAACCATTGTTGTCTGGAAATTCATCTATCCCTTATCCATACAAATAAACAGAAAATAAAATCATTTTGATTACCTAGACCTGTTTTCCTCATTTTTTGTGATTTGTACTATATGCATACATTTTAAATTTGAAATTTTCTTAAGTGTCACAAGCTGATTTAGCGAAAATCATGAAAAATACGCAAAAGCTTTAAGCAGAGGATCTTTCTCTGTTAATTTTTGTAGTGGTATTAATAATAATAAGTTATAAATAAAAATAAGTCATATATATATATATATATATATATATATATATATATATATATATATATATATATATATATATATATGAAAATTAACTTTATACATGTATCACTTCATCATGTTCATTATCAAACAAATATAATTTTAGGATTATATTTGATTAACTCTTTGTAAGATTATCTTTTTTAACGAATAATAATAATTATTATTTTTATTGGATTATGTTGACAAAAAATCCTTTTTAGAAATGTTTCTCAAGAATAAATTGTATTTTAATGAGGTCAAAAACAAAGGTAATAAATAAACTAGTCAAATTTGAATAGTCAGGAATCTAATTAAATTTTTATCGCAATAGATAGGAATGATCATTCAATTTTTTTTCATATTTTGTTCTTCTCAAATGACAAAAAGATAAAAACTTAATCTTCTAAAAGGTTTTTTTCCCCTACTAGTAAGTATGATTTTCAAACTTATACTTTCAATCATTGATGTTAAATTAGAAAATAAACACATAAGTACTAAATAAAGTTTTCAGCTTTGGCGTGTGTGTTTAAAGATTACACATTCAAGAATTAATTAATTAATTTTTTTCACGTATATTTAAATAAGAATATGTTTAATGACAAAACCAATATTTGTTACCAAATAATTATTGGATATTGTATCTAAAATGAAATTAATATTTTAGGAAATCTAATATACAATGTAAATATTAATGACATTAGAATAAATTTAGAATATATTGTAATGTTTATTCTCAGAAATGATTTTTTGTTGAAAACCAAAAAATTTGCATTAAAATAAAAATTTGTAGGACTCGTGGAAAACATTGTATGAATAATATTAATAAAGGATCTAACTTGAGGAAATTTTATAAAAAAATGCATACAATACCAGGATAAATTTGGTTTGTGTAGTCTTTAAAAAAAGCAAAAATCTCCCTATTTTATATATATATATATATATATATATATATATATATAAATAATTCCAAAATTCTTCTGTAAACTATAAATTACAAAAAGTATTTAAAAAAGAACGTCAATATATATGCAAATATTTAGACTACATAAATCCAAATGAATACCCTTTTCTTTTCATTTTCATGTCAGGGAAATAAATTAATCTTCTATATTTTTTTCCGCAAACAATTCATTTTTTCTGTATAATACATTATATAATGAAACTAGTTATCTATTCAAATTGAGTTTGTTAAAGAATAATTTATAAAGGGTGTTTTTTTTAGAGGTATAGAACTTTAAATTGCAATAAAACAACGATGTATTATTCGATTGACATGAATTTTTTTTATTCGAAAGATAATCTTGTGACATTACATTTTAAATATGATTTCTGGCATATGACTGCCACGGCTGGCTCGGATATAGTCCAATCTGGACGCCCAATTTTCGATGACTTTTTCCAACATTTGTGGCCGTATATCGGTAAAAACACGATGAATGTCGTCTTCCAAATGGTCAAGCGTTTGTGGCTTATCCGCATAGACTAATGACTTTACATAGCCCCACAAAAAATAGTCTAGCGGTGTTAAATCACAAGATCTTGGAGGCCGATTCACAGGTCCAAAACGTGAAATTAGGCGGTCTCCAAACGTGTCTTTCAATAAACTGATTGTAGCACGAGCTGTGTGAAATGTTACACCGTCTTGTTGGAACCACAGTTCCTGGACATCATGATTGTTGAATTCAGGAATGAAAAAGTTAGTAATAATGGCTCTATACCGATCACCATTGACTGTAACGTTGTGGCCTTCATCGTTTTTGAAGAAGTACGGACCAATGATTCCACCAGCCCATAAAGCGCACCAAACAGTCAGGTGTTCTGGATGTAACGGTTTTTCGACATACACTTGTGGATTAGCTTCACTCCAAATGCGGCAGTTTTGTTTGTTGACGTAGCCATTGAACCGGAAGTGCGCTTCATCGCATAACAAAATTCGCTTATGAAAATCGGGAACAATGGCATTCTCGTTTTGGGCCCTCTCGACGAATCTACGCCTTGCTTCATGGTCGTTTTGATGAATTGCCAAACCAAACTGAGAATAAATCACTTGACAGCTGTTAAATCGGTCGCCATCTTGGAAAGTAATGCCAACTTAAACTTCTATACCTGGAAAAAAAACACTCTTTATATCAACCGAAGCTATGCTGCAATTAATTCATCTTGATATCATGATTTTTTTCTACTTATTTAAAAATCAATTTTATAACATACTGCCTTTTACTTTAAAAAGTTAAATTCTAAACTCCGATCTTAAAATCTGACAAGTTTCAAAATTATTTGTTTTAATTGTATGTATTAGGAAGAAAACATGATTTTTCAACTCATTGCTTATATAAACTATTTATCATTCTGTTTTTCCTATATTTAATCTATAACTAAAAAACTTATTGTGCCTAAATAGTTTAGTCGTAATATTTCGTCAAACTTGGTAAGGGAACTAATAATTTTGAGTACAGTACGTTCATATCTATGAACATTACATCGACTGAATTGGCTAACAATTTTTTCACAAAAGGTTCTTAACAGCTTACTAATTTTATGTTGTAAAACTTTCTTTTTACTACTCTATTTTCATTTTTAATATATACTACTATTTGTAAAAATTACAACAACATGAAGTACTTTTCGAAACCAACTTCTGAACAACCGCAAAGTGAACATGCATGTGTGGGACAAGAAACACTTTTTAAACTAACTAATAAACGGCATATAAAAAGCACAGTAAAGCTACATTGAATTGCTGGTATCGCCATTTTTAGCCACGGCTCGCCAAAAATACAAAATGCCAATCGAGTAATTAACTGACCGCTTGGTTCATCACTGGAAAAATAGATTTTCGAATCATGAGATTTTCTCGTCCAAGTCGTAATTCTAAGTATCAGGAACTATTGAGCACTGAGGAACACTTGCTCAGCAAGTGGACGGGTATTGTCTTCTTGAAATGTACCTTTTAAATTGTATCGCAGAAAATGTGATAGTACGTCAGTTTTTTCACTTGTGGCTTTCTTGGAAGTTGAAAGGAGGTTTCATGTCCCACATATGCTCAATCAATTTTTAATTTTCATATATATATATATATATATATATCTTAAACCTTTTTTTCCTTCCATTTCCTATAAATTTTGTTTAATATCCACGATTCCTAAATGACTAAATGATATTGAAATTTTCACAAAGCTTAAAAGATGTTTGCGCAAAATATTTCACTCCCTGTGGATACGAGCGACAAAAATATTATGATTCAGGTAAATGTTTCATATAAATTACGTAAGAAGATTTAACTGTAACCATTTATTAATTTCCTATTTAAAATGTTAATTACAATCAGACTAATAATTAATACACTAAAATACATAAAAATGCATCCGGAGGAAAGAAATCGAATTTGGACCATGTGTACATCCAAAATGCTTACAAACAATTATTTTTTCCCATTAAGCTATATAAGTACAATGCATATGTTAATCTAGGGTTACATACAGCATTTGATCTACTAGAAACATTTTATTATTTGATTGCTAATTGGTAGTGTACTTTTATGGACAGCAGTGTATTAATTATTTGTCTGCTATTAATATTATAATTCTGAAATTATCGAATATGTACTGTTAGATGTTGTTCCAATGTTAGTACCAACATTTGTCACCTCTGGCAGTTAAAATTGTTGTAACTTGGATCCGCATCGAATCAAACTGGGTTTGCATGGCACGTACTTCACGCTGTTACAAAACTGTTACATACTTCATTAATCTTAGTGGCTAGAGAGGACAAGACATGCAACATGCTGTCGTATGTTGTTCTTTTAAAAGATGACCCTTCCCGAATTCTCTAAGGTAGGGGAAACCCTCGGCATTAGGATCTTAGAAATGTAATGCTAGTTGTTCTTATTTCCAGTGAAGCGAACAAGAGATGTTCGTATCGTACATGTAATGGTTGACTATAACATCATACTAGTAGGATGTGTATGATGATATTGAAATCAAGCAAGCTACGTGCACACATTCTCCTTAGTACTTCAAGACAAGACAATACATGCATCTTAATACTTCACACATAATCAGGACTCGTCTAAAAAGACTACAATTGGACATCCCTACATCCGGTTTTGTCAATGGGTACTCTACTGTTGACATTCACCTATATGCTGTTAAGTCACAATGATAGACGCTGTACAAAAAGATGCACAAAACACCAATACGTTGGGCCTTTGGATAGTTATGCTGCCAAAGGTCCAGATACTGAATCATGGTCCATAATGAGACTATACGATCGATGTGCTAACATATCTGTCCTCATGCGTAACAGTCCTGAAGACTTTGAGAACCAACATGAAGTTCAGTATGGCCCTCCCGAACCATGGATTCCATATTCGTACGACAGTCGTTCATTCTGTCCAAGGCGAATTATAATATCATGGAACGCTAAATTGCACTCCCGTGATGCTCCGCTATTGAATCCCACACATTCTGGTAGTCATTTGTCCCTTTTATTCGAGAAGCAACACGATCTTCTCTCAAGAAACTAACATTGGAATAGGATCATCGAAACAGAAACCCGCTGTATAGCTCTCCTTTCATACAAAATTTGAGATACCGTTTCTCCCTCATGTGTCGTTCAATTACGCTTAAACGCTAATAGTTTGCACATGCTAAGCATATTCTTTTCATGGGAATTTGATGTTTGTATCATCCTTCCCTCATGTTTCAGCAATTTTATAGGTTAACAGTGTACAATCATTAGTTCTACGTGTTTATAATTGAAAACCAAAGATTGAATAATAGATAATCTTACTTATACTATTAATCATCATTAAAACTAGAAAAATTGCCGTACGTAACATAATATTAAATTATTAAGTAAGGATTGGTTGAATTTTATATATCGGGAGATACAAAAATTAGTCAAACTTTAAAAATTCATAAAATAGGAACAAATGATGATAAATAAGAGCGGTTTGCAAGAAAGGAATCACAAGAATGTCGAATATTTTTAGTGCCAAAAAGACTTTTAGTTAAGAATACCACCAGTATAGGTCCAAACAATCCGAAATACAATATGTAGGATAACAGTAAGCTTCATTTATTTATTATATCAATCAAAATAGTTCAATATACCTTCTGAACATTGTCTGACGCAACTAAAGGGGCCATAAGATCTTGCAACCTCGACCAATATTTTTGTAGGAATCACTTAAGAATCAATAGGAATCGTTTCACTGGATTGTCATAACATCGTATTGTACCATTATACATGGACCTTACTAAAAATAACACACCACTACGATATAAAACGGGCACGACTAAAAATATTTTTGCTACAAAAAAAATCTGACATTCTTGTGAACCCTTTCTTTTAAACAGCACCTCTTTATTAATATATAAACGTTTTTTCTGATGAATTTTTAAAGTTTAAACCAACTTTTGGCTCTGGCCCCGTATATAACTTTATAGTATATAAAAAGGAGAAAAGAATCTCCCTCACAGAGTCATTCACTTTATTTACATCACGGTATTAACTTTCTAGCCAAGACTGGAAGCATTTTCGAAACGGCTAAGTTTGTGAACAGTTCACGTGCCACCGTGATAAAAGTATACCATGTATCGCAAAATGGGACTGTCCAAAATCAGCAACGTGGCAAATGGGGCGCATCGCGGGCCAAAGATGACAGAGGTGAATGACGGCTGCATAGATGCATTCGAGTGAATAGTCGTGATATTGCTGAGCAACTGACAGCCCAGATGTATCACAGAGGTTACCAATAATATCTCCCAAACAACTGTTCAACAAACATTGCTAAGTTTGGGCTGACTTAGCAGACGCCTTGTTCATGTACCTATGCGGACTGCTGTTAATTGGCAAAGAAGACTGGAATTTGCATGGCAGTACAGCAAATGTACGTCCACTGAGTGGTGATAGGTCACGTTTTATGCTCCATCGGACAGATGGACGTTGACGTGTACGGCGTGAAACCTTTGAAAAAAAAACACTATGAAATCATTGCAGGAATAGTTCAAGCTGGAGGCAGAAGCATTATAGTTTGGGGAATGTCTTTCTGTCATTCTGTGGGTTCACTCCTCATTGTGGAAGGCACGGTGGACCAATACAAATACGCATCTGTCCTCTCGAACCATGTCTATCCCTATACGCGCATTGTTTTGCCTCAGGACGATGACATCTACCAGCAGAACAATATGAAGGGCCATACAGTTAACTCTTCATGCGGGGTTCGAAGTGCATCAGGGTGAGTTTACCGTTCTTCCCCCAGGCCATCAAACTCCGCTGACGTAATCCCAATTGAGAATCTGGGGGACCATCTCGATTGGGTTGCTCGCTCAATTGATCCTCATTCGTGTAATCTAGATCAGATAGCCAGGACACTGGAGTCGGCATAGCTCAACATACCAGTGAACACGTTCAAAAACCTAATTGAATCTCTTTCTGTACACCTTGCAGCAATCCGCTCTGAGAAAGGTGGATATTCTGACTTTTGATAAGTGGTCACATTTTTGTGGCTGGAATATATATATATATATATATATATATACTAATAACTAAAAATAGATTAGAGATTTTAAGAGTCCCGAAAGATATGTTAAGTTGTTCCGTGAATGGCTTTGACTTTGAAGACCTTTTTAAATTCAATTTATATGCATGATATGATTAGGGTTCTTTAAATTATTTATGATAAATATGGATTAAATAACTGAATAAAAAAGGAAGAAATTAATATTTCTATTAATCTTATATATTACAAGAAAATTTTATTGTTTTTACCAGAATCTCTATAAACACATCAGGGAACTATCGCAAGGGGGCCCTGCTAGAATTTTTTTAATTAATCTCTATTTGTCCTTTTTTTAAATTGATTACATTGTTAATGAATCCTACTTGCCTTATCATTATATAGACGATCTAATAGTTTTTGTAAAAACAGTGAATTGACACCAAATATACACTAAAGATTGACTAAACCAAATAAATATATTTTGACTATATTAATCTCTTAAAAGATAACCTTACCTCTAATACGGTTGAATTTGTGTGTGTGTGTTGTGGATTTAAATATATATATATATATATATATATATATATATATATATATATATATATATAGTATAATAAAATAAAAGTGAATAATAACTAGAAATATATAATATATATATATATATATATATATATATATATATATATATATATACATATAGGCCAGCATTTTATTAACAATTATGTAGTCAGTAATATTTTTGGTGAAGAGATTCTTTTAAATGCCATGTAATTAAAATTGCGATATGGAGCAGTAATCTCCCTTGATCAACGTGCGAAATTTTCTTTTTTTTTTAAATTTTCGTAAAATTTTTTATTTAGAAATGAAAACTTGACTACGTACAAAATAGGTAAATTCAATAATATCAAGAATTTCTCCGAATACTGCTTAGATAATGACTAATTGTCAAACTTCTTAAAATAATTTATTCAACAGAAATACATTGTGGTCTTGTTACTTCTAAATTCTTAAACTACCACACCACAAAATGCCCTCAATGTTAGCATGTTAGTGGTTCTTTCTGTTAAGATTATATTATAAAACTCTTTGCATAGCTTACATTATTTCCACATATACACACATGTCAAACATCTTACATATTTAAAAATTTCTATATGTTTAACAACCAACCAAATTATAGCCTACCGAATGTGATTGACATCTCTTTTTGCATCCATCTTTACATGCTGGTTTAAATGATGCATTTATATAAAATTTGGATTTTTAACGTAATGAATAGTAACTTTCTATTATTTTCAAGACTCTTTACTCTCTTGAAAAAGCCCTGACTAGAATTTTGGGAAAAAATATTTTGAAGAATTCTTTTCAAAGGAAACTCTTATTTTTATTTTTTAATGATTTAAGATTTTAAGAGGATTTTTGTGGAATAGTAGTTTGTTCCTTCCTCATGCTTTTTGTGGGTTTTAATGTAATTTGAATTTTTATATATTTATTTTATCTTTCCACCGAGTTGCAAAGGGGGAAAGTTGGAGTCTCGAAAGTAATTTAACCCCACTTATTTGGTCCTAAATCTGAAATTGCTTTTTGATTCGCTAGGCTCCTTTATTATTTTGTATATTGAATTATTTTTCATTTTATTCTTTTATATTTTTGAATGTTAATTGTTGTAATGTTCTTTGTTCTTACTATTTATATATATTTGTTCTTGTTTTTGATATACACATACACACACACACACACATATTATTATATATATATTAGCATAGAAATATAATGTATATAACGATATATAATCAATGGATTAAAATTATTTTTATGATTATGATGAAATGTGTTGAATCCACCCTATAAAATGTGAATTTAATGTATGTTTTGTAATAATAAACAGCCATAATTTGTTTCGACTGGCAATATTTAAAAATATTGAACAATCACTAATCAAATTATTAAAAACAATCCCGTGATTAACAGTAATTTACTGACTATTTGAATTTTTTTAGCAATGGTGATGCGCAATGCAAAATAACCAGGAAAGAAATCAAAGAAAAAAATTGGAAATTGAAGCAGCATTAAACAACATTTCGTGTAGTTAATGAATGCATATTCAGGATCATAACTGCGTATACAAAGCATATGCCGGTATTACTTAAATTATAATGATTTCTTTGCTTGAAAATTTTGGATAGTAAAATGTCATATCCAACATTAAATTATTTGAATAAAAATTTCTCACTGAAAATTTCACACCTTTTTTGTCATCAGAATTCATTTCATCGGACTTCTAATTCCATTTATGCTAAGATTTCTTCTCAAAAACATTTTGTAGCATTAGATTGCGTAAATAATTGGATATATATTTAAAAGGATTCACAAATTGATTCTTTCATGTAATTGAGGCTTTCGATTATATATATATATATATATATACAATTTGATATGTATGAACTGTTTAAAATGATCACAAATGTTATTATATACGTTTATTTGGGTGTTTAAAATTATAAACAAAAAAAGTCTTTTTACTTCTGTGATTGTATTTTGGCATCTCAGAAAATAATAAATTATTTGTTGCTTTCTTTCAATGAAAAATAGTTATCTCTAGAAGAAAAATTAATCAATCTAGAAATCTCACATAAATGGAAGTAAAAAGAATTGTCTGTGATTCAGACTCTTGTTTAAATCTAACGATGATTAAAATAAACATTCGCTCTCACATTTTTATTGAATAACGTTGTTATGATAACAAATGAAGTGGAAATGAGATTCAAGAATTAGGAGATTATTATCTTTAGAGAAAAACTTTTGATATATATGCATGCATGTATGTATTTCTTTGAAAAAACACATTTTAGAAATATTAGAATTTGAACAAAATGTCTTCGTCGATATTTTCTTAAAAAAGACAAGGAAATATTTCTTATTAATATATTTTTTCTCCATTTTAATCAAAGTTCTTTGGTAAGATTTATTCTTAATTGATGTTTTTCATTTTCAGAAAATTACTTTCGTCAAATCATTATCTTGGGAAAATATTTAAGACGTGCTTCAAATTCTGAGATGTGAAATCCCTAGGGCTATGTCTCTGAAAATTATGTATTTGTTTATTGTAAACACTCGTGATAGAATCATACACAAATTTGATATTAGAAGTAAAAGCAACAAAATTAAATTACAAGATTCATACATTTTATGGGTGTAAAATTATCTGAAAAAATTTTCTTAGATAAAATAAAAATGTCAGACTTTTAAGCTAACTGTGACAAGTTATTTTAATAAACGTAAGTAAATTAAATTTGAAATTTATAGAAAGTCAATTATAAAAAAAATAAAGAAAACCCAGAACTGAAACTTTTTATTCATTAACTGTTCCTTATGAATATATACTCTGAGAAAACGTTCGATTTGAAGCACATATCATACAATTATACAGAACTTGAATTAAACTAGTGAGATCTCTTCTCATGAAAATTATTCTATAATTCCTTTTTAATTTATCATTAATATTAAGAAAATGCCTAGTAATGTTTTTTTTTATTTTGACATATTTTTATTAATAATATGTTTGTAATATCTTCTCTGAAGTGTTTTCCCTGAGGTACTTGGAAATGAAGTTGATAAGTTTATTTTATTAAATTTCAAGATGCTCATTTCAATTTTATGTAAGAGAATTAAGTGAAGTATAATATTTTCTGTGAAGGTAATTGAACGTATTAAAAATTCAATAAAATCTATGTCAAAAAATTATAAAAAAAAATTAATTAGTTATAAGCAATAAAAATTTTAAGAAATTGTTAAACCAGAATGTTTCATACACATATTTTGTCATATTAATTTTCCAGTTCTAAAAAAAATGTGATATAAGATGTTATATTTTCTAATGACTGTAATTAGATAAATAAATGTGCAGTGTTTTTTATAACTAATAATGGAATGCATGCATATTATATCTGTAAACATCTCCATGTTAATAGACAGAAGATAAAATACGATGTATTTAAAAATATGATATACTCACGCACCTTTTCTTTCGTAACAAATCAATAGCTTGGGATAGAAATTTGAGGAATTGGGTGCGAGTTTAGTTGTCCTATGCGTCACTTGATTGTGACAAAAGATTATAAGAGGTTCATCGTCAATATTCCTCACGCAACTTCAAATCACGATGTTGATAAGCAATCATGCAATCAGCTCGTACATAAATGTCAAAAGGTACAAAAATGAAGTTCCAAAAATTACAAACAAGTTTAACGGTTTAAAATTACTATAAGCATATTAAACATTTGATAATGTGAATCTGTTTATACAGGTATTAATTGATAGATGCCCCACAAAAATTACAAATATTTTATTACTTTAATATAAGGTCACCTGTAATATTCATTATATTGCGTGAACAGACCTCCACATGCAATTCTATAATTCGTGTATATTTTTTTGTCGAATATTAATCTAATTTTATGGAGATTTCAGGAAATATCCTGCCGAGAAGCTTATAGGAACTATGAACAGTTTACTGTCTTTCTAAACATGGGCCTCTTTTCTTTAATAGTATTTAGATCTTGGGAATGAGACGATTAAAGATGAATAATTTTATTCGCATGTAACCACGAGGTTGTAATCAGTATGTGGCCGAGTTGAGGATGATTATAGTCGGCAAACAATATAATTTTCTTACACACGTCGTTCAAACAGATTGTATGGTCATGGCTCTCTTGAGTTGAAGTTAAATATTAATATCAGCCAGTTAAGTAAAAATTACTACACAGTCCTCGAATTTTTCCCTTGTGTAAAATTTTCTTCAAATGATAATTGTTGGATTTTGCAGATGTTCTTTGAGTTTCTGTCATCCTTTTGACTCCACCCATTTACTTGTATTTCCTTTACTCATGCTAAATCTGCTTCTACATATTCGATTGTCTCTTTTAAAAAGGTTCATTTTTCTTCATGGTTGCGCTAAATTAGGGATCTTCCACATTTCGCGTTCGAGGGCCAAATTAATGAATTTATAATGATTCGTGGCTTACATCAATAAATTTACAATGATCCGAGGGCCTCACAACTGTCAAAAATATTGTAGTAAGAAAATTTATCTCAAAAAGGGGGGTTTGTTTTACCAGACTAAACTGATTCTGATGGGAGAGATGGTATTTACAGATATGTGTTTATATATATCGGTTTCAAAACAGTTAAATTGAAGTCGAAATAAAATACTTTATGCAATCTTATTAAAGATAGGAACCTAACTTTTTTCCAGAAATTTTTGAGATTTTATGTATATTCAGGTTTTTTTTGTTTAAAAAAAAGTGAAATTTTTGAAAAATTCGTGATTTTCAGAAAGATTTATCTCGAATGGATATTAAAAGCATAAGTGAAATGTTTTAAATATCAAGAATAACAGAAAAAATTTCGTTTCCTATGACAAAAAGCAGGCAAGGCTTTTTAAAATTGCCTCAAATTTAAATAAAGATCAACAAAAATTTCCTCAGTGGGCCATTCGTGGCCCGCGGGCTCCGGGTCAAAGACCCCTATGATAAAAAAATAGTGTATTTCTTTTTTTTTGTATGTGATCTGAACTTTCGGTACCTTCGTTCGAGAAACACCCACAGCTGAAGTGATACAGGCAAGCGATTGACAACTGGCCCCTTGTGAAATACTGTAAGATAACATAGTCCGTAAAAATCCGCACACACAGTTTTATTACAGGTTGGTAAAGTAAAAAATAATATTGGGGACTTAACACACAGAAAAAACTTTGGTAGTTATATGTGTGCTAATAAATTAGATCTTCCCCTAATATCCCATGTATTATTAACAGCTTCTGTTATTTTGATAAGCATCTATAATTATTGATCTCGTCCCCATTGACTAATGGTTAATTATTTAAAAGGGCTATTTTAACTGGTTAATACGGGGAGATAAGCACTTTTTATAATATCTGATTTGCAGCAAACTGTATTATACTAATCAATGCTATTTTCCATGTGTTAAATATTTTATAAGCGTCTCCCATCCTGTATAACAGTTAGTGACGCTGACTGCTGTGCCGTAGGGTCTGGGCTTGAATGGCAAAGAAGGGATGGCTGTTTGTAAATATGTAGTGCCTTTGCGGCATGGGGTGACTCTAAATTGCCGTCGAATCACAAGTCATCTCATGAGTTTGTTGGAAGGGATGAGAGGTGGTAGGCCTCTGATCACCTTCAGAGTGTTCTCCCTCCAAATTGACGTGGAAAGGAGACAAAACGTACTGTCATTTGCTTGGTGCTCAAAACTATGAAAAACGACAGGCGTATACCTACTCCTTTGCCGCGATGAATTTTGGACTTCAATCTGGCATCGTCAGACAGGAGACATTAGTTACATATTTCATAACAATAAAAATGGGAAAATACTTGAAACTTTAAAATTTTTATACATATCAATGTTTTTGTCTTTTTGTCACAGAACTTGATGCAATTCATTGAGTTATGGTTAATATGAACAAATATTTATTAATTATATTAAATGCAAATTTGTAATGTTTCTATGGTGTATTTGTTCTCTCTTTTTTTTTAATTTTAAAGCGATCCTTCAGTAATAAGCCTATGAAATGAAAAAAAAAACTGTTTATTGAAAGGTAAAAAAATAAGTATAGTAAAATATATCCTTTTAACGCATATATATATATATATATATATATATATATATATATATATATATATATATTCATATTAAAAATTTGCACCCATCAAGTTATATAATCTGCTTTATCCAAATTAATTGATTTTAGTTCATTTTTTTTTGTTTTTGAAAATATACTCATCTTCCATGGCAAACTTCTATTACTTCACAAATTTTACCATATTCCAAGCTGAAATAAAGATTTAAAAGAAAAAATGTATGATCGTAAATTATTTTGATTTCATTGATACATTTCATATTTAAGAGTTTTCTACATGAATTTCTCTTATTTTAAGCTATTTCAGTTGAATTCCATGCAAAAAATGAAAGATTTAGTTTTATCGTTGTCTGAGCTGCTCCCTGAATGAAAATACTTTCTTTGAAAGCTTGGTTGACAATAATTATTTTAAAATAGATAAATAGTATTTTTTTAAATAATTTTTACTCTTTTTGTTAAAATGCCAAAAATAAAGGAGATCCAATTTTCGGGTCTAAAATCTCACTTTTGGCTAATGAATCACGTGTATTGATTCTTGTCCTTCATGTTAGGGAATCCTTTTTCACTGAGCAGAAATATTGGGACTGGTGCGAAATTCCGGAGATCTGGAGACGACATTCTTCACATGTTATCACCAGCATCATCATAACACGAATGTGAATGTTGGAATAGGAATTCCTGGAATACTTCTACTTAAGCTGCATAAGCGTAAAATCTACCATTTTCACATCATTCTTTTATTTGCATTTTATTTTTTTTCTAACTAAGTCGGAATTATTTACTTTGTAAATTATTCTTTCTATGTAAATGTTTGGTTAAAGTGTCACAATATTATTTGAATTTTAATAAATAACGATACCCAAGACAATCTATAAAAAAATTATGTTGTTATTTTTTTCAAAAAATTGTTGCATGACTTTTAAGTTTGTTTCGAATGGATCTCGATTATTGATATTATTAGATATCTTTAAACAAATGGATAGTATTAATTATACTTCGATACTGTATTATGTGTTGCACAGCATGCACAGAGACGTTGCATAATATTGTCAACTTTTGCTAATCCGAGTAGTTTATTTTTTCTTCAGTTGTTCAGCCATAAGATAAACTTTATTAAGGACATTTACACAAGTTCACAAGCAAAGAAAAAATGGCGTTAGGGTATATATTTATGTAGCAATCACAAAAATGTACGCAAATGATTTATTTAATTAAAAGGAAATTTAAATCTGTTTCGTTAAGTGTGTAATAAGGAACTACCTAATGAAGTAGTCTATAAAAAATTATAGTTCATCAATTATTTGTGCAAATCAATTCCTAAATCACATAGAGCGACTATTTTCTTGCGAATGTGGGTTAAGGGTATCGTAACAAGCCATGCTTGTAAATCCCTGTCAAAATGAGTAATTTTGATTGAGGGCATTTTATAACAATATATATATATATATATATATATATATATATATATATATATATATATATATTGTATTGATTCTTTCAATTTAGCTGCAAGTACACTTTCCACTTCACTAGGAATCACTGAAATACTGTTTCCAAAAAAGTTGGGATTGTACTTCCTTTGCACTAATATAGTAATTAGATCAAACAATATAATAAAATAATTTGAATTAATTTGAATTTAAATTTGAACAGTTTTAATAAATAAACATTTTTCTCTAAGAGAACCCCTGGTTCTCATTTTTATATGTGAATAATTTAGCAATATAAATAAAATGTAGCTGTCAAATTTAAAATTTAGTTGTATCGAATAAAAATGCATATACACACATATAGAAAAATGAACAAAAATTATTCATTAAAAATTATTGTGAAATTATATAATTCCAGTATTTATGTATATTTTTATCTGGGAGCTGTAATGATATGTGATTAGAGGTATTTTTGTCTACGTAAACTTCATTAAATATTCATTTATACATACAAAATTTTTATCCGATCTTAGATTGTCTTCAGACCAGTCTACTGCTGTATTTTATTTCAAGTTTATTTTATTTACATCGATTATCAAATTCTGAAAATCTGAAACATTGAGTCCCATTACTGTTAGAATAAATAATTTTCCATTTTTAACTTATTTATATTTTCTATAAACATACGATTTTTTTCAATCGCATGCTTTTAAAATTATGATAGATCTAAGCATCACATGCACGTATAAACGATTGTATAATGCTCATTTCCTCAAGGAAAAATACGTACATCAAAACTGTTGTGTTTTATGTACTTGCAAGATTATGAATGGAGTCATAGTGTTTGTGAAAGATGCTAGAAAAAGTGGGAGAGATGAAATAAAGGAATGTTTTTTTAAAAAGTAGAGAAATGGTCTAAGGCTTAATTTATATCAGAATAAGTTTGTCCAAAATGAAATAAATTTTCTGCACATAAATCGATACAAAATGTATACACAAAACTGATGGAAATATCTTATCTGTAGCTAATTCTCCTGTTCCTAAAACGACGAAAAAGTTCTCAAAGTAAAATTTTCTTAGGGTTAGTTATTTTTTATGGAAAGTTTTATCATAATTTAGAGAGTATTGCTATTCCTCTCTTAATGATTTGACAAAGAAAAAAGTTGGATTTTTATGGTTGAAGGATTGCTAGGTTGCTTTTGAGCGAATAAAGAAGATAATATGTTCACTATAAGTCCTAGTACTTTATGAGCTTAAGGTATCTCAGGGGTGTTAAATTTCTTTAGAGGTCTAAAAATATAAACAATTTTCAAACAGGTATAATTCTTTTAAGGGGACGCGGTACGATTTAAACAAAAATCTTTGATTTTATGGTTTTCACAGTTTTTTTCCTTGTAACCTATGTATATGCAATACGTAATACAGAATATTTACTCAAAATATCACAAAAAGCAATCCATTTAATTTTTTTAAAAAAAATTTAAAATTTATGAGGTAATTTTAAAACGATACTCTTTGTACAATAATTGACGTACACACAGGAAATTTGATTTACATATTTGTCAAACCATGTACAACAAAAGTTGGTATGGGTTTGGGGATAACAGGATTCAAATTCCTAAAAAAAAAATTTTTATGAATTATTATGAAAAAATCCCTAAAAAACGTATAAATTCTAAGTTCAAATATTTAAAAAAAATAAGTATTGCTTTGGTTCAAAAATACATACCAACTTTTGTTATATATATTAATAGCAATCTATAAAAAAATTCAAAACATTTCATGCAATAGAGAAAAAGGCTTAGCATTTTAAATGAAAGAAAACAAACGATTTTTTTGTTCCGAGATAAATCAATTTAAAGTTTTTATTTACTGTAAAAAGATATATATAAGTGCAATAAAATTACTAAAAAAATACTGTATGTACTACATGCACATGATAAAAGTTTAATAAAGTTATTATATGAAAATTATAATTTTATATGTTTAAAATTTAAAATTTTCAGTACCTTACATTTTTAAAAAATTGCGATAAATAACATACGAACCCATTTCACGATGATTTCAAAATAATTCTAGTTAACGTCTTCATATTTTTTTTTTACATTTATGTTTAAAAAACCCAGGACTATATGTAATCCCTTCATTTTTCTTTGAATATTTTCTTTTCGCATATTGACTAGTTTTACTTTTCGACGTGCTATGCGAAAAGCAAGATTACTTTGACGATTTCTTTCTTTTTTACGTCTGTAATCACGTGTGGCAGCAATTTTTACTGCTTCTTCACCAAGATCGAAATTAGCTGTCTTTTGTATTTCTTTTAAGGCTTTCAAAGTACCAAAGTTATACTCTGATACCGCCTCAGAAACAGCTATATTTACACGTCGTGATTTCGCTGAAGTTTCCTTAGAGCCAAATCACGCTATGCAAACTCTCGTTGCTGTTCTGAGTCAGACATCTGGCACATCCTTTCAAAAAACTATCAGAAGCTAACCTTTGATATATTGGAACAATTTTTGTCAAATAATCTGGATTTATTGGTGTTCTAATATTAAATTTATGTGGTGCAGGTTTTTCACCTTTAGCTAAGGCTCTTCGAAAAAAACACCACGAATCTTTGCCAGGAGGGCATTTCATGTGCATTGGATTTTTATCTGTCGAGATACTGTGATAAAGCGTGGCATATATGGATTTTTTCATGCCCTGAATATCTCCTTTATTTTCCAGAATAGCTTTCTGATAGTACTGCGTTAGTTTTTTTATCGTTGTTTCTTTTAGACTGCCATAAGATTTTCCTCCTAAAGTGATACCTTTAGCTCTCCAATCTTTCACAAGATTGCGTAAGCTGGTGCCTAACCTTTTGTTTACGTGATTAATACACTCCTCTTTCAAAATCTCAACGTCTGGTCCATATATTTTTAGGCTATTTAAAAATTTATGAGTTTTAGCATCACAATCAGATAACAATGTTGTGTAACGGAAACCACATGCTTCTGATTGAGACCAAATTTTAGCTGCAGCCTTCATTTCTATTGCTACTGATGTCCCAACGTGGTTAATCTGGCAGGAATTTTTGTGGCCAGAATACCAAACATCGAATTCAGCTGTAGTTTCGCCTAATTCATTTTTCGCACTTATACATGTTGGACAGTACTTGCTCATAATTTCATAGTCAATAACATATCCTGTTAAATTGTCAACTACACACCCAATACCGATTTGGGATGTGTGTCCTCGGGTCAACCATGTCCCATCAAATGAAACAGCAATATCAGTTATAGTATTTGACCCATTTTGATCCAGTTTTCTGTATGCATTTTGAACTCTGTTATGTACATAGTTCAACACAGTTTGGGAAGCAAGAGAGTATGCTGAGTTGATGTAACATTTAATTTCATTAAAAGTTTTACTTGACATCAAATGCATATTGAGAAACATGCAAAATTTTTCAACCGATGCATGGCCCCCACTGATTGCAAGAAATGCTTGAACAGCACGAACATTCACATCGAAAGGTGTAGAAGTATTTGATTTTTTTTTCAAGTCTTGGAGCTGTAAAGCATTCCATTTTTTGCTCAGAACATGTTTTGCACACCAGTTTCAATTGATGAGAAAATCCATATTTATGTCCAAATTCAAGTTTTAAAGTTGACTGGTTGCAGCTACCACAAAAAATATACTTGAAAATATCACACAAGGCGTTTTTGTCAACAATTATGAAACTTGGTCCATCATAGGTATCAGCAACATTTTCTTGTTCTAGTCCACTTTTTTCTTGCATAGAAACTCTTTCATTTTTAAAAATGCTATCACCACTTGAGAGTTGAGCAACATTTGAATTGTGCTCTGAAATATCCATATTGTTTTCAGTTTTTGTTTTAGTACACCATTGCTTTTGAATACTCAATTTACTTGATTTGTTTTTCCTCTTCGTATGAGGCATGTTTCACTATTAAAATGCTGTATTAGAATACGTTTATACATATAAAAAAAACTGATAAACTGATAACAATAAAATAATTAGTCTTGAAAAAGACTTTTTTTTGGTTAACCGAAACTAAATATTTCAAAAATATGAAATAAAAATTAGCAGAATAAAGAATGCAGTATAGCTCAACGAATGTTAACAAACACTAAGAATGGATTACAATCTCTTCACTTTATTTCAAAACTGCTTAACTGTGAAATTAGAATTAATTAATTTGGCTAGAAAACGAATAGTGCGTCTGCTAGAGCAGAATGATGTCAGAATGTGAATTCTGACGAGCATACTAGTTATCATAACTTCAATGTTTTTTATTTAGAGCTCTGAAATTTTGTGAGATAATAGAGAAACGTATAAGGAATAATTTAGGCAAAAAAATTTTTTTTTTGATTTTTTGACCGATGTTCGTCAATTGAATCGTACCGTGTCCCCTTAAATTTAAATTAAATAATTCGAATCTTTTATACATTATTTATAAAGGAATGGGGCTTCAGAAAAGTATAAAATATTTAAAATATAACCATAATTTTAAAATTATAAGTATATGAAAATAAGAAACATTTCTAGATATTTATTAAAGAGATATTTATTAAATATCACGGCGTGCATGCTATTTCTAAAATTGTTGTTTAATTACTAGCTTTGAGTTGCTTTATAAAGTTAATTGTATTCTTATTACACTGTAACTATTTTTATATCAATAGCATAAAAACTTACATATTTTTATAAAAAAAATAAAAAAGTACATTTTTAAAAAATATTCAAAAATTGCAATATTTTACAAATATTTTGAGAAACGCAAAAGATATATAATACTAAAATTACGTAAAGTTTAAAGAGTATGATGCATTTCATAATTCTATAAAGCTTTATACATTAGAGCAGTGTTTCTCAAACTGTGGGGCGCGCCCCCCTGGGGGGCGCGATAAACGTACAAGGGAGGCGCGAGCATATCGAAAATAAAAGATTAAAAAAATTATTTACTGGAATGAAGTAAAACAAAATACTTCCTGACATAATAAAAAAAATACACATTTACACAGATATAATTTATATATCTGCGATATTACGTCATAAAAAATTAAAGCTTCTACTTCTATTAGGGTTTTTTTCAAACCAAAATGAGAAAAAATAAAACCCAGACCCATAATGGAAAAAAAAATTAGGAAGATAAAAAATTAATCACTGTTATATTATTGTCATCAGCTGTAGTTGCTGCGGTTTGACCTTCGAACTTACTTGTACGGTTAGTTACGTCCCTGCTCTTATGTATTTGTTTTTTCATTTAGGGAAGTTGCAAATAAACTATTTCTGCTGCGGTTTTTTTCCTTGTAAAATATTTTTATGATTTTTGGAAAAGCACAGAGAGCTCTTTGAAGGATTACTTGGCCAAGATTTATTTCTATGAGTTATTCCCAAACATATAAAAAATAATAATGAAAAACGTTTTACATAATTTTTTTGAACATCCATATTGTAATAAATACACTTTTATTCCGGAGCTGTCACGTCGAGCACAGAGTGCACGAAATCGGTAATTCTGGCAAAACTGTTTAATTGTTACCAATGGCTCTGACACTATCCTCCACTTTGACAGTCTTAACGTGTGAACTACAATATATTTGTCACATATCTCCCTCTTTTTTGGGAGTGACAAACGTTTTTTTACAATCTTAAGGTACTTGTTTTGACTGTGTTCCCGGTGTGATGACTTTTTTCCG
The DNA here is from genome assembly GCA_019973935.1 of Trichonephila clavipes. Lineage (NCBI taxonomy): Eukaryota > Metazoa > Arthropoda > Arachnida > Araneae > Nephilidae > Trichonephila > Trichonephila clavipes. The sequence goes on along the minus strand of BMAU01018228.1, from coordinate 2,153,649 downwards.
AAATATTTTCTGTATTCTTGAAAGTAGGGGTGAGTATATTTTCTCTTAATTAAATTATTCACTGGAATTTTACGATTTTTATTGTGTACTATAAAAATAATTATAAAAAAAAAAAAGATTGGGGTGGCTAAATAACCCCACTCGACCATTAGTATCGAGTGTGCGCCTGCTCCAGGTTTAAAACATGTTGAAGTCTTTTCACTTTAAATATTAAAAATAATACAATTATTTCTCATCGGAATTTTATATTATTGTTCACTATTCACCATCTCAATCCTAAATGATAATTCTGTGAGGTTTAAAATTACAGTTCGCTTAAAACTAATTATAATTTGAGCAATGATTTAAAAAAATCATTTTACATTTTTGTAAACATTGTCGCGCACTTAGCTTTATTCTGCTTATAATTCAGCGTTTATTTCAATAATGTTTTATTTTCTTATAAATGAACTCGTGCAAAGAGCGGGTACTTCAGCCGGTATACTTTTAATGTATCAGTGCTGCACAGAGTATTATAAAACTAATTAATTAATACTAAATTAAGAACAAGATTAATAAGTATTAGCGACTTCCATGGACTTGTCTTAGAGAGCAAAGTGTTTCAAAAGAATGCCTATGATTAGAAATTGACCCTCTGAGTTCTTTTTCTATATTTGGCTGAAATCTGTATTTTGTCTTCTAAGCAACCACCGCATTTTGCAATATGTTCCAATTTAAAAATTAGAGAAAGGAAAAATAACATAATAATTATCCTATTACTTAATATTGTTTTTGCTTAAAAGCAACATATACAAAATTTAATACTTTTGTCATGAATTTGTACGGCATATAGTTAAGATTTAATGCTTTAGCGTAAAAAAAGTGCATTATTATTGCATTCAGTACATTATTAATGTATAAGGGGGGCGCCAGTATTGAAAGTTTGAGAAGCACTGCATAAGAGGCTTTTATTTTAGAAAATATCATGCGCAACGCAAAAAATACCTAATATTTATTATAGAATTTTCATATGCTTATGATTTTTAAAATTATTATTACATTTTAAACATTTTATTCTTTTCTGAAGCCCCCATTCTTTTATAAGTGATCTGTAAAAGATTCGAATCATTTAATTTAAGTTTAAGAGAATTATACCTGTTTGAAAATTGCTTAGATTTTCAGACCTATAGAGAAATTTAACAACCCTGAGACTTCTTAATTTACTTTTAATTTTAGCTCGGATTCCCAATACAACTTCACAAATTAAATTATTATTAAGAATAGTTGATAATTAATAACCAGGTGAAGATATAAAATGGGTATTGTTCTTGCCATTTACGTAAGTAAATGTTATTGCATTTATCGCCTGAACTCTTAATTCGTTATTTTCTAAGAACAATATTTTATGCATGCTGTTGAAACAGAAAACATATCAAAATATTTACAGTATTTCATAATAAATACCTTTTCTCAAGAAATATTGTATGGCGTAGAATTTTGATTATATTGTGAATAGGATTAAACTATTGAAATTTTGAAAGTATTTGTAATTTTTTGATGTAATGTATCAATACATGTATGTAAGAAATCGTATGCATTTCAATGTCTGATTAAAAATACGCAAATATAAAAATTTTGGATCATTTATTTAATACAAAACATATTTACTGACAAATAAATCCCTTCTTATGATAAATTATTTGAATAATGATGTATTTTACTACTGTCAAAGAATTTACATAAATTAAAATAATTCCAATTAGTTGAAGTAAATATTATAATGTTAACACAGAATTGGATGACTTTTACATGGAATGTCACAAAACTTTTAATCATTTACCTTATTACACACTTGCCAATTGTTTGTATTTTGTAGCATATATTTTAATGAATATTTGTTTTAAATGGCAATTTAGAATATATGCTGATATGCGAAAGAAATATGAGTTAAGAATATATGCTAATTATTAGGAATTTAAACAGGGAGATGAAGTTAGAAAAATAAGAAATAAGTCTTAGAAAATTTAAATGCATATTTTACTTCATATTAATTTTAATTCTTTCTTGAATATGAAATAATGATAGCCAATTAAACAGACTTTAATAGCAGAAACAAACAGTAATGTTTGTCTCTGCATTATATATTATCAAGCATTATATATTATAATACAACTCTGTAAATAAGGGTAAAATCGGAAAAATGAGAAAACATGAATTTACTTATCCTTTTCAAATTATAGTCGAAAAGAAAAAGTAATTTCAATATTTAGTAACATATAAGGTCAGGATGAAGAAATTTCAAACTCCGTTACTGTATTTAGACAAAGTTTCGATATAGCATATTCGTAAAACATTTAACTGTCGCTATTTTTCCAATATAAGTTACAGATAAAGGAAACATTAAACACACACTGTTCAATTAATAATAATCTTTACAATTATTACTTTCTGAACTAATAACTATGTTATTCCAGTCATAATAAATTGCTGAACTGAATATAAGTTATTTAATTAAACTATTAAGAAAACGTCTCGAATATTTATATTTTTAAACGAAAGGGGGAGAAAAATATAAACTGTCACGTAATTTAAAATTTAGTTTAATATCCGTTGCAGTCTGAGCGTTGAAGCCTGATTTATTCTAGTCAGACTGCCTGACAAATAAGCTAAAAGGGTTGAAAATTTGTTCTCCCTGTAGGCTACTTGAGAATGTCTACAGTCCTTAGAGCGTCACGTAAGATCATAACTTATAGTTTACTTGCCGCTTTGCAAAAGTCAGTATATCCTCGTTCTTACCCTTGCTGACGTATTAATTATATTTGATTTCTAACCACGTTCACGTTAACATGTCGGCATATTAAGTAGAATTATTTGAGTAATGATTAACTTTAGTCGCGAAGGAAGTAAAAGTTACATTCCTTTAAAAATTAGTTCTGAAATAAGGAGACGAAAAGAAAACGTATAAATACAGAACATTATAGTTATCTTACTTGAACAATCTAAATTTTAATAAGCATTTATAATAGTTTCTTAACGTAATATACCAGGTACATAAATAAATTTACCACTATCAGAATATTTTTGCTAAAAATAAAAAAATAAATAATTACATGCTACATTTTATCCAATTTACAACAATTCAAGTACATAATAAATTATTTCATTTTTGTACGTATACTGGCGAAAAAAAAACATAACACCAAGAAAGATTTGTATTAGATGAACGAAATTTGGTAGGCATGTCTATACATCTGACAGTTAAAATCGATTCAAATTTGGCGCTTCGCGCGTAAATGTGGCTCTACTAGCACCACTCAGAAACACAAAATCAGGGTTGCTTTAAATGCATTTTGTAAATTTTGTTAGCTCTATTTGTCTGTGAAATTTGACCTATTGAGTTGATGTTAATCAATAATACCTTTAAGAAGACGAAGAAGCCATTATCAACAGCTCATCGAGTTTTAACGTGGTCGTGTAACATGGCTACGAGAAGGTGGATTTTTCCCCCGATATATATTAGAAAGATTTGACCAGAATGTATCTATTGTTCATGATTGTTGAGAGCAGTAATCAAGGGATGATACTGCCTCAAGAAGACCGAGTTCCAGAAGGTCAAATGGTACTACAGAATGGGAAGATCAGCGTATCGGCGAATGGTCGTGGCTCATCGTACTGCGTCTGCGGTAGAATTTCCAGCTGTAATTGGTACCACAGTGACACAACGAACTATTAGGTATAGGATACTTCAAAGACAGATCCCAGCCAGGCACCCTGTAATGTGTCTTCCACTGACTCCAGGACATTGCCGTTTATGACTCCAGTGGTGTCAAGCTCATTGGAGGATGGAATGTAGATATTTTGTGTTTTCTAAAGATCGCATGTTCTGCTTTGGTACCAGTGATGGCTGTGTGTCGGTCAGAAGGAGACCAGGGGAACGCATGCAACCAAGCTGTATGTGGCCTAGACTCACTGAACCCGCAACTGGAGTCATATTCTGGTGAGCAATATCTTATATATGATAGCAGGATCACTCTCGTAGTTACCCCAAACACGACTTCAATTTTGTTCGCCAGTTTTAAAATTCAACATATAGTACTCCCATTCATGAACATTATTCAAGGGGGAGTTTTACAATAGGATAAAGCTCACCCTCACACCACTGTTGTAACGCAAAGCACCTTACAGGGGTTTCCCATGTTACATTGGCCTATGAGATCACCAGATCTGTCTCCTATTGAGCAGGTATGAGATATCATCGGAAGACAACTCCAGCATCATCTTCAGCTAGCACATACTGCCACTGTTTTTGCACATCAAGTACAAAATGTATGGAATGCCAAACCGCGCCTGTATGACACAATGCAGTCACTCTTGCAGGCTTAAATTCAAAATTCTGGAGGTTACATCGGCTATTGATGTAACGGGATTTCATATTTGAAATGCGTTTTCTTGAGCTGAAATTAACATGTGATCTTACAAAAAAAATTAATAAATTAAACGTGTTCACTAGACAATTGTATTGACCAAATTCCATAACTCCACAATAATTTTTCATAGTGCTGGGATTTGCTTATTCCGTCAGTGTATTTACAAGCTTGTTTACAGCCAAAAATCGAGCCTAAACAGTAGAAAAAATATTTTCTCTAAATAATAAGATCTTAATCAAAACCACTGCAGAAATAAATTGTCTTATAAATAAATAAAGCTAACTACATTTATTTCTGGGTCTTAGATATTTTTGTGACTTGAATCAACGTTTTATTTGCTTAATGCAAACCTTTAAAAATTATAAATAAAATTACAAAAGTCATTTCTGGAAAGACGGTTCTGTCATGTGATATTAAGAAATGTTTTATTCTCTAATGCCTTTTTCCTTTTAATGATGTCGAATAATAAATATTAACATTGTTTTTGATAACCATTTCTACCATGTTTGTTTAGTTTTATAAAGATTGAATCCGTATTAAAATTAATTATGATCATATTTTCTTAATAATGTCCTTTCTTACTGATCAGTTTATTGTTTAAGAATAATTTCCTACATATACTAAACTGGAAAATGTTTCTTTTTCAATTCTATCGAGAAAGCTTAAGGAATCCGATTAAGTATGGAACCGTGATTCTACAAAAGCGTACAAACAAATATATATAGTTTTTTTTTGTTCAGTGTCACTTGGATTTAAATACACGCATAAAATTATCTTAAGAACATTATTACAATAAAAAATTATTTAAATGTGATATTTCGGCAAAAATTTAACCTAAAATTACTAATTTTCTTACCGAAAATTCTTCTATGATAATATTTTGTCAATAAGTAGCTCAAACATTTGTACAGAGCTAGGAAATTTGAGATTATAACTTGAAGTGGATTTATCCATATTTTAATGCATCATATTGGATAAATTCTTACAAAAAACACGATAATTATTTCAACTGGTAGTAACTCGACAAATAACGTAAAATTTTCGAAATCCCTAAATCAGTTTCTTTGGAGGTCTTAGCTATATATAAGGTACATATTATCATTCTTATAGAAGCATTTTTCATTAAAAAATGTTTCGAAAATAGATAAATCGATGTTTTGCCAAAATATTGCATTGAAATATTTTTTTATTGTAATAATATTCTGAAAAAAATTTTATACCTGTATTATAATCTAAGTGACACCAAATATTAATATATATATATATATATATATATATATATTTGTGTGTGTGTGGATACCTTAATAACATTTTTCATTGCAGTCATGTCTCAGTAAGAAAAATATTAGTTGTTCAATGTAAGTGAAATTAGCATTTACTATTCATACATTTGCATGAATATAGTTTTCAAATCATTTGTTTAGTTAAATTCTGTCAATATCATTTAAAAAATCTTCACATACAAATTTTATTGAGACATTTTAAATCATGTGTGAATAATCACATTTATATTTCTAATGAAGAATAACAAAAAAAAGGAAACCAATTTTGTATGTAAAGTCTTGTTATTGAAAAATTTACTAAGCATTCGATTGTTTGATTATTCGTTTATTAACGTAGTACTTAAAAGAAACATGAGGGCTACAGGCAAAGGAACGTGAAACTTTGAACAATGTTCGCATTAAATTTAATTGTCTTATGATATTTATAATTATAAAGTACCTTAAAAATATGTAGGGGTATGTTACTTTCAATTATATAAGCCGGTGATATTATGAATATTATTCTATATTCCTTTACTGTTAAATACATACTGCAATTGCTTTTATGCCTATGTCTGAGTAAATACACTCATAGACAAAAACATTGGTGCACCAAAAAGGAGTCGTCAAAATAAAACGAAATTTTAAATACTTAATGACTATTTTGATATAAGTAAATGATTAGAAAATCAAAGAAAAATGATCCTGTATTTCAGAGAAAAATGCAAAAGAACGGAGGATTTAATACCCTGTTGAACCCCCTCTAACGTGAGTGCACGATGCGATAAGATCGGTCATTGAGGCATACAAGTTCTGTATGATGTCCTGAGACATTTCGTTCCATATTTGCTGTAACCTTGCCTCTAGATCATTCAAATTCGTAGAATGCCCAACTCGCCATCCCAAATGATCTCAGATATGCTAGATTGGAGACAAATCTGAGGATCGGGTAGGCCAAGGAAAGGTAGTAACAGTACGGAGACAATCTTTTGACACCATTGCCATGTGAGGCCGAGCATTGTCTTGTTGAAAAAAGTCTCCTGAGAGCCGTTGCATGAGTGGCAACACATGCGGTTGAAGGATGTCACGGACAAACCGCTGGGCTGTCATGGTGCCTCGGATCAATACTAGGGGTGACCGTGTATTGTAAGCAATGACACCCTATACCATCACACCAGCTGTGGGAGCGGTGTGTCGCTGTAAATCAAAGTCAGGATTGAGGCGTTCCCCTCACGGGGTCTCCACACATGAACACCATTGTCATCACTGCTGAGATTAAATCTGGAGATTCGTCAATAAAGACGACCTGGTTCCATTCCGTTGCAGTCCTGTTTCCTCGTGCGCGGCACCACTCCAAACGGAGACGTCGATGGGTGGGCGTCAAGGGCAGCACACGTAATGGGCGCCGCGATCCCAAATGTCCCTCAGTCAGGCGCCTTCGTATGTTTGGAGAAGACACATGGGCTCCTAGTGAAGGTGCTACATGTGCTTGGATGATGGCCGATGAAGCAGTTCGCTGTACGCATTCAATTCTTACTATGTGGTGGTCTTCTCGACGACTGGTCTGTCGAAGGCATCCTGAGCCTGATCTTCTTGTAAATGATATATCACGTATCCACTGGTCCTAACACATCTTCACAATGAATCAGAGTGGCCTAATTGACGAGCTACTTGCCTAGCTGACCACTCAGCTTCCATCCCGCGGATGATTCTCCCCTCTCAAACTGTGACAGATGCTTAAATTGTCTTCGAAAACAGCGTAATGGCATGTCTACCTCAGCTCTTTCTTTCTGAACGATTCGGCACACTCAAACAGCCATTGCTTTTACCTGTTTTATACTCCAAGAAGAACGACGTTAAATGCCTTCTACTGGCTAAGCCAGTGCTTCTCAAACTGTGGGGCGCGCCCCCCTGGGGGGGGCGCGATAACCCTTCGAGGGGGGCGCGAGCATCTTGAAAATATAAAAGGCTTAAAAAATTAATTTTTGGAATGAAGTAAAACAAAATGCTTTCTGACAAAATAAAAAATACACATTTACACTGATATAAATTATATGTATCATCTGGTTTTCCACTTTCAAAAGATTCCACTTCAAACGCTCATTAGCTATCTTTGATCCCAAAACCAAATAAAAAAAGATATTTTGTTTGCTTTGCTGTAATCCCGCGATGAGAGATTTTTTTATTACGTTTCTTGTAACCTCTAGAATAGTACTTTTGATTATCATCTCTTTGACCTTCAAACTTACTGGTATGCTTAACTCCGTCTACTTTTCTTTTTTGGGAAAGTTGTAAATAATATTTTTCTGTTGCTTTTCCCCCCATGTAAATGAGTTTTATGATGTATGGATAAGCATATTGAGCACTTTGAAGGATTAGTTGGCCAAGATGTATTTTATGAGTAATCTGAAATTGCATTATAAAAAACGTTTTACACAATTATTTTTTTATAACTGACATCGATGTTTTTGTATCGAATACATTTTTTTCATGGGAGCGGTCGCATGAGGCGCTGAATCACTCCAAATTCTGGTAAAACTGTTTATTCGTTAACAGTTTCTTGACAGTATCCTCCGATATGACAGTCTTAATGGAAACTAAAATGAATTTGTCACATTTATGCCTCTTTTTTGAGAGTGGCAAACGGTGTTTTACAATCAAGGTACTTGTTTTGATCGAGTTCCCTTCACGACCACTTTTGTTCAGAAATATTTTCTATGAATATGCTATACTTTCCCCTACGATTAACTTTGTGGTTTTAATTGCTGTGTTGTACAACTTATTATGGTTTATAAATGTAAATGAGCAGAATATAAAAAAATGGGCATCTGTTATCTCTCTATTGAAGGAAGATGAAACTGATCAAGCAATTGAAGAACCTGATGAAATAATGCATATTAATCGTGATAGCGAAAGTAAATATGACAAAAGTGATAGACATGAAACGTTTGAGTTGAACTGTAATTTTCAAATGCTGCCTAAAGAACTCTATCAAGAAAATTAAGATATCAAGAAAACTAAGAAGCCATAAATGTAACACTTCGCCTTGTCAAAAGACACAAGCAAGAAAAAGGTTACGCGTGCTATTTGTAGATCATCAAAGAATAGAAAAATTACAATAACGTGAGCAAAATATGACAGTTTTGATTGCAAATAACGTTCTTGTATTGTTAGTGAAAAGTGTCTGTGATTTATGTTCTTTATTAAGGTCACGCACATTTGGAACGGTTTCTTTAGTTTTATTGGATTTTTTCTCAAATCATCAAAGAAAAATTAAAAAGTCCTTTAAAGTAGGTAAGTATATTTTCTCTTAGTTAAATTATTCACTGCAATTTTGTGATTTTGTCGAGCACAGAAAAAAATAATTATTAAAAAAAAAAGGATTGGGGTGACTTGGTGAAGTGATCGCGCGACCATTAACGTTAGTGTGGAGTGGGCGCCTGCTTCCGGGTTAAAACATTTTGAAAGTTTCTCGCTTTAAATATTAAAAATAACACAATTATTCTTCATTAGAATTTTTCATTCGTTTTCCTTATTTAATATTAATTCTAAATGCTAATTCTGTGAGGCTTAAAATTACAGTTCGTTTTAAACTATTTATAATAGGAGCATTCATTTAAAGAATCATTTTATATTTTTGTATGCATTGTTGTGCCCTTGGTTTTACTCTTCTTACAATTAAGCTATTATATCAAGAATAATGTATTATTTTTAAAAAATAATCGAAGAACAGGTACTTCAGCCAGTGTACTTATAAATGTATCAGTACTGCACAATGTATTTTATAACTAATTTATTAATACTAATTTAAGAGCAAGTTTAATTATTATTAGTGACTTCCATGGGCTTGTCTTGCAGAGCAAAGGTTTTCAAATGAAGGCTTAATATTAGAAATTGACACTCTGAGTTCTTTTTCTATATTTAGCTGAGATCTATATTTTGTCTTCAAAGCAGCCACCGCAGAAAATCCGGTTTCACAAAGGTACGATGTTGAAAACGGTAAAAAAGTATACGAAATGCTTTTGTTTTCAGTTCTGAAAATTCATCATCTACTTCTGCCCAAAATTGAAAGAGAGTTTTATTACAAAATTGTCTTTTAATTTCGCCACTAGATGTGAAATCTATTAAACTTTCTTCTTCGGTAGTGGAGAGCCCTTCTGGGGTATTTTGAAATGGATCTCTCACCCATTCGTAACTTGCTATCAAGTTGTCCTCAGCAAAAAAAAAATATTTTTAAAATTTTTTGCTAACATAACTAAATGATATTCAATAGTTTTATAAACAACTTCCACATGTTGTTCTTCAGTTTTGTAAGTTTTTACACATTTATCCGCATTTTCAAACATTTCTAGGTTTTTTTGCTTTAAATTTCGGCTCCATAATTCTAATTTTCTACAAAAAGCATTAATTTTATCACTCGTGTAAAAACATATGTACATTTGATCCTTGAAGTTGAAGATTCAATATATTGAATTTCTCAAATATATCGACTAAGTAGCTCAACTTCATCAGAAATAAACCATCTCGAAATTTCTCAGCTTCCGGTAGGTTTTCCTCTTCTAGAAAAATGGTAATTTCATTTCTTAATTCATAAACACGTTGTTAAAATTTCCCGCGTGATAACCATCTTGCTTCACAATAAAATAGCAACGATGAATGCACTGCGCCCATGTCTTTACAAAGTCCAGAAAAGATTCTTGATTTTAGGGGTCTCATTTTTATGTAATTTACAACAGTCACAACTGTCATTAGCACAATATTCAGGCCAGGACTAATTTCTTTGGAAGCCAGAGATTCTCTGTGGATCATACAATGTGTCCAGATGCACAGTGGAGATTTTGTTTCACAAGTGCTTGTATACTTTTAAATCTTCCTGACATTGTACGAGCAACATCGGTGCATATTCCTACACAATTTTTCCACTCTATATTTGCCTCGTTTATAAAATTATTTAAAATATCAAATAATGCTATTGCTGTTGCTTTAAGTTTTATTGGTTTACAAAAAGTAGTTCTTCTACCGCTGACATACCATCCCAAAATCGAACATACGCAATGAAATGAGCATCTTTATTGCTATCTGTTGCCTCGTCAAGCTGAATTGAAAACAATTTATCACGCAACTTACCGAAAAGCTGTTGCTCTACATCTTCAGAGATATCATCAATTCGACGGGAAACAGTATCATTTGATAGGGGTATGGACTGCAACTCTTTGGCAAAATTGTCTCCAAACATAGTTTCTACAATCTCAATTGCTGCAGGCAAAATAAGCTCTTCGGAAATAGTGTGAGGCTTTTTACATCTGGCTATTTTATATGATACTTTGTAAGAAGTAAGTAAAACTTTTTCATTCACTGACAAAGTTTTTTTAAAAAATGTTTTTTTGTTTTCCATATGATTTTAATTTTGATTCAAAGAACTCTCGAGGTTTGTTAATGTACCCACCATGAAGCGTTTCGAAATGTCTTTTAAGTTTATTAGGTTTCATACTGTCTGCTGCCAATATTTTTGAGCAAATAACACACAGGGGCTTTTCTTCTCTATTTACTTCAGTAATGGTAAATCCAAAATTCAAGTATTCTTGAGAATATTTCCTTGATTTAATTTTCGGAACTATGCTCGTCTGTGCACTTGTTGATGCTTTATTATCGTCGAATGTTCGCTTACGACTTAAAAATTTATCCATGATTTTTTTGTTCCAATTTTCTGCAGTAATACTTAATAGTGTGAATTACAACTAACGCGCAAATTATAAAATGTACATTCAAGATAGATTTGGTAGCTATAGAAGCATCGAATGGACCATGACTGATTGGAATTGTACGAGGTACAGCATTATTACATGTTTTGCGCAGACGTCCGATATTTTGGCCAGACTCACGCAGACGCTCGCGAGAATGCCAGATGTGATGGATAGGAGAGAGCGCAACATAAAGTAGACTATTTTTCAATTTCTACTATAAGTTCACTCTCTCTTATATATCTTGTTCAAATTTTCAATCGTTGATAAAATACTTTCTATTCATTCATTCAAGTTCAAATACATTTTTTAAAACTTTTAGTGGGTGACACTTCATGTTAATACAGTTCTTTCAAATTTTAATTCATTAATTAAATTAAAAAATGAATAAATAGTAACAAACAAAAATTATAGTCCAAAAGCATCTATAGAAAGGAAAACTTTTCGTGCTGTCCCCTGTAACGCAATGGATAGCGCGCTGGGCTTCTAATCTGAAGGACGGTAGTTCGAATTCCATCCGAGATGGCCTAATTTCTAAGAATGTGTGTAATTTCTTCTTTACTTTACTATTTTCTTACACTAATTAAATTTAATTAATGAATAAATAGTAACGAAAAAAGAATATTCCAATACCCCATATATAGAAAAGAAAAGGAAAAATTGCAAGGAAAATCGCTTTCTCTTTTGTCACTTAACATTGTGATTCTGTCATATGTATTACATATTTGTATTAATTGAAACTATTTAATAGAAAGTAACTAAAATAAGTTTTCTTTGTTAGCCTAAGTAGGAAAATTGACTTAAAATTTATTTTTTATATTACTTTTAGAAATGCATGATGGACGAAATAAATTTTTAATTAAATGTCATTTTGCAATCTGTCCCAATTTAAAAAATGAGAAAGGAAAAATAACATAACATTATAATTATTACTTAAAAGTAATTTGCTTAAAATATATATTATATAAAAGTAACGTATACAAAATTTAATACTCAAAGTGCATTATTATTGCATTCAATACATTATTATTGAGGGGGGGGGCGATGAAAATTATGATTGAAAATTGGGTCGCCAGTAGTGAAAGTTTGAGAAGCACTGTCTTACTTACTTAATTTATTTATTTTGCAAAAAGGAGTATACAAACTGTAATACTTATGTTATTAATTTGTATGGTTTATAATTAAGATCGCGTATAGTAGCTTTAGCGTCAAAGTGCATTATTATTACATTCAGTACATTATTAATGTATAAGGGGGGCGCGATAAAAATTGTGATTGAAAAGGGGGGCGCCAGTATTGAAAGTTTGAGAAGCACTGGGCTAAGCGTAATACGCAATTACGCTGATTTATAATCTTTTGAATATCTCCCCGACATGTACCTTCATGCCAAGTTTCGTTACGATCCCGCAATCATTTCTTGGTGCGCTAATATTTTTGTCCATGAGTGTAGTTATTTTTCATGTTCTTTTTTTAAACATTGTTTGATGTGAACTGTAAATTTAAAAATCCTTCTTTCCGTTAAATGCTGAATACTGGTATAAATAATTCAATAAAAAAGTATATAATTTTTATTGCTTTTTTGCTGATTTTAAATTTGTATAAAGAATAGTTAATTTTTTTAAAAACAAGGAATCGCTTATTTAATTAAATACATTTCAGAAAATTAACAAAATATTCTTCTGAAAAATAGAAATAGCAATCTATAATGTCTTTATGTATTACTTGAAATGTTAAGTATTGCGTGATAAATTTACAATTATACTAGGTGAATAAAAACAATTACAGATTGTCTGTATTTTATTTCGTTACTTTCAATAACATATTAAATATAATAGAATGTTTTGTTTACCGGTATAATGTTAAAAGAAGAAAGGGGAAGGGGTTTTTGTCCCTATACTTCATTTAAATAATGGATTAATTTTTATGTTCAATCAAGCCTTGCCTAGATTTTCTTTACACAAATTTTCAAAAGACTTGAAATAAAATACCCTTTTACTCTAAATATACAAGAAAGTACTTTGTGATTTAAGACATATTTTTGGATTGCATTACTTTGTAGAAAGTAAAACCCTTTACTTTAAAAAATTTACATACATTTACCTTAAAACAATAAAAATTATAATAAACAAATACTTAGAAAAAGTTCTATATTAACGAATTACTTAGGCGTGGTTGGTATAATTTTACTACATTGTTTAATTTGCCAGCTTTAATTGATAGTTTACATTTTTTAGAATTTAAAAGCTAAGAGTGTAAGATTATTTAAATGCTATAAGTTTTGATTTACTTTTAAATTTGACCAGTGCTCATTTTAACCTTTTTCTATCTGGAAGTTACCTTTCAAAACAAGCAATATTTCAAAATGTGTCTACCTAGAATATTGCTAAGTCTTATTTATTAGATATTAATAATCATATTACGTATGTTTTATTTTCTAATTTTAAGTTATTATATTAACTTTAAACAATGATTATTGAATTTTAATGTAAAGAAAAGTAAGAAATGTAAGAAATGCAAGAAAATAAATTTAACAACACTTCATGAAATATATCCCAAAGATGCACTAATAATTAATTTTTTTTTCTTCAGCATAATTTAAAGAGTCATGAGTATTTATAATTTTCATGAATTGCTTCTAATTATTTAGAAACTATCTAATTTAAGAATTTTTCCAATTATTTTTTTTTTATTCTGGAAGCAGCTTTAATCCAATAAAAAATTCTTAACTCTTTTTTCATAGAAGTCCACTGAGAAAATTAGTTTTCAATGAAACACCTACCACAAAGTGACATGCAATTAATTACTCGTGAAAAAGACATTGTTTATTGTACACTTTTAATTCTCTGAAACAAAAGCAGTGACCCTAACATGACGTATGACTGTAATTAAATAACGTTCAGCTATAAAATATGCGCTTATCCAAATTTTAAAAAAATAAAGAAAAATCAAATAAATTATATATATATATATATATATATATATATATATATATATATATATATATATATATATATATATATATATATATATATATATATATATATATATACTAGCCGTTACCCACCCGCTTCACTGGGTATTTCACGATGTTGTATATATATATACTGTTTACATATACATTAATTATTGATATCTAGAATTAAGAATTCGATTGTATTGAAAAATATATTTATAGCTGTTACACTCTCGCCCCTTGGTATAAAAAGAACATACATTATAATATCTAATTTCTATTTATATCTAAAATAGAAGGAGAAATATTTTTTTCGCTCACTTAACCTAATAATCAAGTGGATTTCCTCCAAAGGTACTTTCAGTGGATCTCTACTCCATAAAATAAACAAGCGTGCTAAATTTCAAGTCTAAATCTAACAGAGCCAAAACGGAATTTTTATCATCAATACCTCGTTGAGAGCACTCTTAGCGGATTACAATTCAACAAAAGAAGCATGCAAACCAAATTTTATTATTGTAGTCTTAGCAGTTCGAAAACGGGAATTTTGTCTATCAATACGCCCCAATAACTCTCCCCGCTACCCCCTGGAGTTGATTTCCGTAAAATCCATTCTTAGTGGAACTCTATTCAACTAAAGAAAAGTGCTCAACAAATTTCAACTAAATGAGTTAAATTCAAAAAGAAGAATTTTTCTATAACACGCCTTAATCCCCGCAACCCCACACCTTTGGGGGTCCGTTTTCGCAAAAATCTTTGTAAAAGGAACTTTATTCCATGAATGGAACATAACTTCTAATTTTCAAGCAGGCGTTTCTATTAGTTGAAAAGCGGGAATATTTATCTATTACGCCCCTTAATCCCCCTCATTGACCCGTGGGGATCAATTTCCCCCAAAACTATTTTGTAGCGGATCTCTACACCATGAAAGGAATTCACTTACCAAATTTTAAGACTGTACGTCTAATATTTTAAAAAAGGAGTTAATTGCCTATAACGCCCCTTAATTCTCCACAACGCCACTTCGGGTCTATTTTTACAAAATCCATTCTGTAGGGGATCTGTACTTTATGAAAGGGATCCGCTTATCAAATTTCAAGAATGTACGTCTTATAGTTTAAAAATGAAAATACTTATGTATAACGCCCCTTAAGCACTCGCAATGCCACTTAGGAAACGATTTTCACAAAACCCATCTTATAGCGGATGTCTACTCAATGAATGGAATCAGCTTACGAAATTTCGAGATTTTACTTCTAATAGTTTAAAAATGGAAATAATTATGTATAACCCCCCTTAAGCGCCTTCAACGCCCCTTGGAGGTCGAATTTTGTAAAAATCATTATGTAGGGAATCTCTACTTTATGAAAGAAATCTGTGCACCAAGTTTCACGACTTTACATCTAATAGTTTAGGAACGGAAATAATTATCTATAACGGCCCTTAAACCCTCGTAACGCCCCTTGGGGTTCGAACTTTGCAAAATTCGTTCTTATCTGACGTCTACTCCATGAACGGAACTACCTACCAAATTTCAAGTCTGTAGGTTTCATAGTTCCGGAGATATCGTGATTAGTCAGTGAGTGAGTGAGTCGCCTTTTCTCCTTTATATATATATATATATATATATATATATATATATATATATATATATATATAGATAGATAGATAGATATATGCAAGACGTGGCGGCGAGTGGATGTTCTTACTGCAGCGAGCCAAAGATAGGGCGTGACCGGTGGTGAGTGATTGTGTTACGTGGAGCACGGTTAGTATCAAAGAGGCTCTCATGGAAATCGAAATTCCTTTTTATTCACATCCAGAAACACATAAAGTTCCAGTAGGGACGGCATTACACATACAAGAAGTAAACATGAACGACACAACACAGTCAAAGACACACACAGAACGCGCTGCAGCCGGCTACATGATTACAGACAAACGAGCGAAGAGCGAGAGGTTTCCAGAGACATCGGCTTTTATACCTGACGTTGAAGACCACGTGACATTTTTGTAATAAGAGCTTTGTTTGGTTACAAGGGGTGGGAAAGGGATTTATGATGTAACATTATTAGTAGATTGCGATTAAAATCAGGGTGTTAGTTTTGAACCAAATAATTAAAATATTATTTGAATATTATTAAAGGAGTTAATTAAAAGGATGCTAGGGGGAATTATTACATATATATATATATACATATATATATATATATATATATATATATATATATATATATATATATATATATATATATATATAATGAGTCCATTTTCTTTTAAGACGGATTTGATTGAACTCATTACGTCTCTGAATCCTCCTGGACCCCATTTGATACTTAAATATTCTAATTCTACTAAGAGGTAAAAACAATTTTAACTACAACTAGTTTCGATAAATTTTTTGTT
This sequence comes from Trichonephila clavipes, assembly GCA_019973935.1. Classification (NCBI taxonomy): domain Eukaryota; kingdom Metazoa; phylum Arthropoda; class Arachnida; order Araneae; family Nephilidae; genus Trichonephila; species Trichonephila clavipes. The sequence continues at coordinate 2,136,881 of BMAU01018228.1, read as the reverse complement.
GAGGACAATATTGCATCAGCCACAGGATTTGACCAACAATTATGCTGAAACTAGGAAAACATTTGAGTAAAGTAAAATCTCAAAATTTTCGTAATAATAATCGTTAAACTGAGATTTTTTATAAGGAACAAAATAATGTTTTTCTTTATTGTAAGTTTTGCACACGTGTGTTATTGCTGAAGCTATGTTTTCAATTTTTTGTATAATGTTTCGCCAAGAATGATTACAAATAAATAATTTGCGTTCCTTAGGTTCCCTTCTCACCAAGCAATTCCCAGTCAGTCGCAATCAACCCTAGCTACAGCGAATCTGACTGAACACGATTCGGCTTCGTAACTTCTCGCTCAAATAAGCCTAGAACAGGGATGGCGAACCAATGGCACGCGACACAATATTATGGCATGCCACCGATCAAAACGGTTTGCTCTTTAGTTCAAAATAACGAAGTTTACATTGAAGTATTATGATAAACGCGAGTGATTTGTTGCGGGTAACACACTCGTTTGTTATCGTCTTGCCTTAGTTACGTCGTGGACTGCAATTGCTAATGATACGAAGTTTGTCTACGCCTAGCATAGTCAATTTCATTAACACTACTGTATTTTAAAGTTTATTTGTATTATATTTACGATTTCTAACCGTTATTTTTAACATGGCTAATTCAGCAAAAAGCCAATTAGTGCAAAACAATTAATGCAACAGAGAATTAAATATTCGGTGGATCGAGAAAAATGGCAAGATTAGTAAGGACGAAAAAGCGATGTGTGTTTTATGTTTTGAATCAATTTCATGTAGAATATCACCTGTAAAACGGATTACGGACACATTTAACTGTTCGAAGAATCTGGCTTATGTTATTTTAACCATATTTTTATTTGTCTCTGCCCGCGAGTCATTATTTTTAGAGATCAAAAACATTAAAGACTCACTTAGAAACCGTTTGGCAGATGATTCCAATTCAGCATGCATTCTACTAAAACAGTGCTTCTCAAACTTTCAATACTGGTGCCCCCCTTATCAATCACAATTTTTATCGCGCCCTCCTTATACATTAATAATGTACTGAATGCAATAATAATGCACTTTTTTTTACGCTAAAGCAATAATCTTAATTATATACCGTACAAATTCATGACATAAGTATTAAATTTTGTATATGTTGCTTTTAAGCAAAAAAATATTAATTAATAGGATAATTATTATGTTATTTTTCCTTTCTCTAATTCTTAAATTGGAACATATTGCAAAATGGGGTGGCTGCTTAGAAGACAAAATATAGATATCAGCTTTTCTTTTAGAAAGAACTCAGAGGGTCAATTTCTAATCATAAGCAATCCTTACAAAAACTTTGCTTTCCAAGACAAGCTCATGGACGTCATTAATACTTATTCAACTTGTTCTTAATTTAGTATTAATTAATTAGTTATAAAATATTCTGTGCAGCACTGATACAATAAAAGTATACCGGCTGAAGTGCCCGCTATTTGCACGAGTTCATTTATAAGAAAATAAAAAATTCTTGATATAATAGCTGCACTTTAAGGAGAGTAAAGCCAAGTGCGCAACAATGTATACAAAAATGTAAAATGATTTTTTTAAATCATTGCTCAAATTATAAATAGTTTTAAGCGAACTGTAATTTTAAGCCTCACAGAATTAGCATTTAGAATTGATGTTGAATAATGAACAATAATATAAAATTCCGATGAGAAATAATTAAATTATTTTTAATATTTAAAGTGAAAAGACTCTTTAACATGTTTTAAACCTCTAGCAGGCACGCACTCGATACTAATGGTCGAGTGGGGTTATTGAGCCACCCCAATCTTTTTTTTATAATTATTTTTATAGTACACAATAAAAATCGTAATTCCAGTTAATAATTTAACTAAGAGAAAATATACTCTTCAATAACACAGAAAATATTTCGGAAAAAAAGTTATCACACCGGAAGCTCAGTCAAAACAAGTACCTTAAAATTGTAAAAAAAATGTTTGTCACTCCCAAAAAAGAGGGGGAGATATGTGACAAATATATTTTAGTTCACACGTTAAGACTGTCAAAGAGGAGGATAGTGTCAGAGCCATTGGTAACAATTAAACAGTTTTGCCAGAATTACCGATTTCGTGCACTCTGTGCTCGGCGTGACAGCTCCGGAATAAAAGTGTATTTATTACAATATGGATGTTCAAAAAAAAATTATGTAAAACGTTTTTTTCATTGTGCTTTTTTATATGTTTGGGAATAACTCATAGAAATAAATCTTGGCCAAGTAATCCTTCAAAGAGCTCTCTGTGCTTTTCCAAAAATCATAAAAAATATTTTACAAGGAAAAAATCGCAGCAGAAATAGTTTATTTGCAACTTCCCTAAATGAAAAAAAAAATACATAAGAGCAGGGACGTAACTAACCGTACAAGTAAGTTCGAAGGTCAAACCGCAGCAACTACATTCTGCTGCCTACAGCTGATGACAATAATATAACAGTGATGAATTTTTTATCTTCCTAAAATTTTTTTTCGATTATAGGTCTGGGTTTTGTTTTTTCTCATTTTGGTTTGAAAAGAAACCGTAATAGAAGTAGAAGATTTAATTCTTTATGATGTAATATCGCAGATATATAAATTATATATAAGTGTAAATGTGTATTTTTGTCAGAAAGTATTTTGTTTTACTTCATTCCAGTAAATATTTTTTTAATCTTTTATTTTCGATATGCTCGCGCCCCCTTGTACGTTTTTCGCGCCGCCCAGGGGGGCGAGCCCCACAGTTTAGGAACACTGTACTAAAAGTAACATCTTACAATCCTAATATGTTATATTTATCATCGAATCTGCTACAACCGAGGTCACACTAATGTTAATACAGAATTTGATTTGCATGTATAATTAAAACATTTGCTACTATATGGAGCAAAAAAAGTTTTTCGTAGTAAATATATTTGTGGATTTGCAAGTATTTAGTTTTATTATTTTCCCAATAAACACGTCATAATTATTAGAGGGTACGTCTATACCTCATTAAACATTTCTTTAAAAAAATGGCACGTGGATCTACAAAGGTTCACCACCCCTGGCAAAGAACCACAGTTCCTGCTTTCACGACAGTCAGAACCGGTTCTTACCTTCATGAATCTCATTCCCGCGTGATTCAGCAAGTCAGATTTCCTTCAATCACGCATCAACAGTCGGCTGCGATGGGTATTTCAATTTTTTTAAGAAAATGCGAATTCAAACAAACAGTAGGTTGATTTCCATAGTTTTTGATGTGTAACATCTTTCCTCTCGATTGCTGGATATTTCTCGGAGTGATTTCGTGAAAAGGGACGGATGTGGGTAACGGGAGTGACAAAAGCACGCTATTTGATTTGACCAATGAGAGCGCGTGGTGTTGTCTCTTCGTTACCCTCGCATTCTACTGAACCATCCTAAAAGATTACTTTACATCTTTCCACAAGCCCTCGTCGCCTAGTGGTTAGAGAAGCTGCCTTGAAATATATTGACCTGGGGTCTATTTTCGGAAGCTTTCTAATTTCAAATTTTCATTAAATCACTTTTATTTCCTTCAAACATTTTTTCGCGGGATCAAATTGAAATTTCCACGTTCTTTCCTGTTTTTTTTATTCTGTACTTTTTTTATTAGCACATTCAAAACAATGATTTAGCTGTTGCAAATTCTTGGTTTCTGTGCAAACAAGGTTCAATATTAAATAAAATTCCTCAAAAAATCAAAATGGATGGCTTAAAATTTAAGTTGGAGATAGTTGAAGCATTATGAGCCTCTCCACCTACTATCAAAAGTATTTTAAATGATGATAAAGACAACAGTGTTGTAATTCCAATCGCAAAAATATCGAAATGTTACAATCCACCTGATATACATGCCACGGCATTTATCCTGGCCATTCCAGGATAAAAGGTGTATGTATAGCCATTTTTGATGTGTTGATGGCGTTTAAAGGCTTCGCAAGTGCATATATGAAAAAGACGAAAGCAGTTCGAAAACATGTTGTGAAAAATACAATGGTTATATATGCTTGACAAAAACAAAACAAAAGATTTTTACAGTAAATAAATAATGAATTAATAAAAGAGTTAATTATATATCAATTCCTTTATTTGTAACAAGTTTAGTTGAATTAAGATTGTTTCTCCTATCAATGTAAATCTAAAAATGCATAACGTAAAATTACATAGGTGGCATGTTTCACAGATAACACCCAACCCTCATGATCGTGCGGGTACCATCTATGTTACGGGGTGGGGAGTGGGGATTTTTTTAATATTTTTCCCAGTGGCATTGAGGTTCATATAGTATTAATAACCAGAAGAATTTAATATTTAAAAATAAAAATAATTCGGGTCTTAAAGGGATATACCGAAGGTAGTTCTGCTCTTTTTTTTAAAAAAACTATTACTTGCTTGGTGAATTTAACTTTAACATCAGTTTGCCAAAAGCTGAGCCGCCCATAGCTTTTTTTGAATGATGAACTCAAGTACGAAATTAACCCAAATCAAAATGTTTCAACTACTAACAGTGTTACAGCTATTGATGCTGTTTTTTCTCAATGGTTTTTAAAAACTTTGAAATCATAAGTATATGTGTCATATTTTAGTTATCATAAGTCTATTATCTTCGCTTTTCTTTAAATTGAATAAGAATAATTATTTTTGATAAAAAATTGCATTACTCCTTTTGTTAATTAAATAAAATTTTCATTAAAGAAATAGTTATTCTCGATAGAAATATATTTCCAATCATACTCGATTTATTTTTTCAGGATATAAGTTACTATTGCATATTTACCATGACAAACATGTCAGATGTTACACATCATATGCGACTACTGTAAGGTTCGTTTCTTTTTTTTAAAATTTATTAGAGATTATGTCAGTGCTTCTCAAACTTTCAATACTGGCGCCCCCCTTTTCGATCACAATTTTTATCGCGCCCCCCTTATACATTAATAATGCACTGAATGCAATATTAATGAACTTTGATGCTAAAGCTACAAAAGGCGATCTTAATTATAAACCATACAAATTAGTAACATCAGTATTAAATTTTGTATACTACTTTTAAGTAATAAATAAATAAATAAAATAATAGGATAATTATTATGTGTGTTATTTTTCCTTTCTCTAATTTTTAAATTGGACTTATTGCAAAATACGGTGGCTGCTTAGAAGACAAAATATAGATATCTGCTAAATATAGAAAAAGAACTCAGAGGGTCAATTTCTAATCATAAGCATTCCTTATAAAAACTTTGCTTTGCAAGACAAGCCCATGGAAGTCGTTAATACTTATTAAACTTGTTCTTAATTTGGTATTAATTAATTAGTTATAAACTACTATGGAGCACTGATACATTAAAAGTATACCGGCTGAAGTACCCGCTTGCACGAGTTCATTTATAAGAAAACAAAACATTATTGAAATAATCGCTGAATTTTGTAAGAAGAGAGTAAAGCCAAGTGCGCGACAATGTTTACAAAAATGTAAAATGATTTTTTTTAAATGATTGCTCAAAGTATAATTAGTTTAAAGCGAACTATAATTTTAAGTCTTACAGAATTATCATTTAGAATTGATGTTGAATAACGAACAATAATATAAAATTCAGATGAAGAATAATTGTTTTATTTTTAATATTTAAAGCGAAAAGACTTCAACATGTTTTTACCCTGGAGCAGGCGCGCACTCGATACTAATGGTCCAGCGGGGTTATTGAATCACCCCAATCCTTTTTTTATAATTATTTTTATAGTACACCAGTGTTTCTCAAACTTTCAATACTGGCGACCCAATTTTCAGTCATAATTTCTGCACTGAAAACAAAAGCACTTCGTATACTATTACCATTTTGAAAATCCTACCTATGTTAAACAGGATTTTCTGCGGTGGCTGCTTTGAAGACAAAATATAGATCTCAGCTAAATAAAGAAAAATAACTCAGTGTCAATATCTGATATTAAACCTTTCTTTGAAAAACTTTGCTCTACAAGACAAGTCCATGGAAGTCACTGATAATTATTAAACTTGTTCTTAATTCAGTATTAAGAAACTATTTATAAAATACCTTCTTCAGTACTGATGCATTAAACGTATACTGGCTGAAACACCGACTCTTCGCACGAGTTAATTTTTTTAAAAAAATATAACATTATTCTTGATATAATAGCTGAACTGTAAGGAGAGTAAAACTGCGTGCACGACATTGTATACAAAAATGTAAAATGATTTTTTTTAGATAAATGCTATAATTGTAAATAACTGTTTAAAAGAACTGTAATTTTAAGCATCACAGAATTAGCATTTAGAATTAATGTTAAGTAATGAAAAAGAATATAAAATTCCTATGAATAATAATTGTGTTACTTTTTAATATTTAAAGCGAGAAGACTTTAAAATGTTTTAACCCGGGAGCAGGCGCGCACTCGATACTGACGCTGATGGTAGTGCGGGGGAACTCAGTCGTTTTTCTCAGTAACCCCAATCATTTATTTATAATTATTTTTACTCTACACGATACAAATTGGAAAAAAAAATTCCAGTGAATAATTTAATTAAGAGAAATTATACTTACCGACTTTCAAGGAATGTTCAATCTTTCTTTGATGATTTGAGAAAAAGTCCAATAAAACTGAACTAAAATTATTGACAAGTGAAAGATCTTAATAAAGGACGAAAAGCAAAGATACTTTTCACTAATATTACAGAAATGTTACTTGCTGGCAAAGCTGTCATATTTTGTTCAAGTAATTGTAGTTTTAATGAGCATTCATGATCGAGTGAGTGAATATTAACGTCGCACTGTTCAGCTACACGAGGGCTTTTAGAGACGGACCTCGTAATTTTGAACCATGGTTGACGAGGACGATACTTGAGCTGGCCTCTTTTAACTACCACACCATTCCAACAAGAGGACGTTTGAGCTCTTTACAGATTTAACGTGCCCCTCTCCCTTTCACGACGGTTCTTTAGTGGTACTGGGCTAGAACTCGTGACACCTTTGGTGATAAAGAAATAGCAAGTTAAACTTTTTCTTTCTTGTGTCTTTTTGACAAGTCGAACTGAACCTTGTGGTACACTTATGTCTTCATATTTCAGTTGATGGAGTTCTTTAGGAAGCCATTGAAAATTTTCCTTTCGTTTCATGTTCATCGTTTTTCTCAATCATGAACAATATGCATCAGTTTCAACTTCCTTCAATACAGATCACAGATGCCACCGCTGCCTGGTTATAAGTGTATTCAGAAAAAAATACGGATGCTCTAAAAAGGATTATGACGTTTTTCACTATGCTTTATATGTTTGAGATTACTCGTAAAAATAAATCTTAGCCAAATAATCCTTCAAAAATCAATCAATTCTTTTCCAAATATCGTAAAACTCTTCATTATTTACAATTTCCCTATGCGAAAAACAAATACATAAAAGATGGGATGGAACTAATGTAGAAACCCTACCAGTAAGTTTGAAGGTCAATCAAATAAATGACCAGCAAATGTATTATGCTGCCTGGCTGAAAAGTGAATCATGTCTTCCTTTTCTTTCTACAACTAATATACAGTATTTCAATAATAATTACAGTAATGAAATGTTTATCTTCTTAGAATTTTTCTCAGGGTCTGAGTTTCGTTTTTTCTTTTAACGAGTAATATTTTATGTCAAAACAGAAGAACGCCAGATGATAAACATAAATTATATCAGTGTTGTTGTGTATTTCTTTTATTATGGAAAAAGTATTTTGTTTCACTTCTTTCCGGTTATTTTTTTTTAAAAAAATCATTAAATTTTCGATATGCTCGCGCCCCCCCAGGGGGGCGCGCCCCACACTTTGAGAAACACTGGATTATGTCATATAAAGTCTCTATTTCTGAAACTGATTGCAGTTGTACTGAAGAAAATGAATTTATGTTTATTGTTAACATGATTTTGCTTTTATGCTCATAGATTGCGTTTGTACCTTTAGCATTCACATAGCATTCTTTTTAATTAAATAATTTAACTCTACGGCTGTGTGGGAAATGGACGTCGTTAACTTAAGACTCGGTGAAGTAAATAAGCGGACACCTGATCTGACACCTCTCTCAAAGTTACCTGACTTTCCATTGTAGGGATTATAAGCCTACCTTGACGGATTTAACGCACATCGTAGCTTCTACACGGCAGATCTTTATTGGCACCAGGATTTCCCAGTTCCCGACACGACAAAAACACTGCAGGTTGTGAGTTCACAACCATGGCCCCTTATTCTTTCGAGTGGTGCTATTTAGTTTAAGATGGTCTTGAATCTCCTTCAAGACATCACGAGACCATAATTTTTTAGTTTATTTACCTAACGGGAGATATTCTGTTAATCACAATTTTACCTCTTCGAAAATTGCCACATCAACACATTTCAAAATAAGATGATACAGTGTTGCACCATACCACTATTCTGATCAGTCATAGTATTTATTAATGTAAGTCATACGATTCCAAAAGCTTCTGTTTGAGAAAGCTATAAAAGCTAAGAGCTCAGGAATGAATTGTAGAACGCTTTTGTGCATTATTATATGTTGTTGTTGTTTCCAATCCCTTTGGAGCAGGAAAGCCTATACCAAGTCCATTTGACCTTTCCGCGTAATAGATTATTATATGTAATTAATGTCATGTGTTTATGTTGTTCCTTTCGTGTCGTCACTTCATGTACTTTAAAATCAAGAAACGAGTAATTAAAATATACTTAAAGTTTACTCGCCTTTTCAAAGACTCCAATAAAATAAAAATTACCCTAGTAAAATGTTTTAATTCAAGTGAAATCGTCAATGTTAATTAAGAAAGTGTTTCGTATTTTAATGGCTCATTTATTGATTTTAAAACAAATAAAGTGACGAAACGAAAAGTGCAACACAAACACATGCGGGCTATACGACATTACTCAAAAGTGTTTCTCAGCTCGTTTCGGAGATCTTAGTTTTTATAGATCCCTCAACTGGAAGTTTTGAGAATCATATGAGATTTCCGTTAATAAATACATGATTGATTAGAATAATTCGATGATTCAATACTACATCATCGTATTTTGAAATGTACCGATATGACAAGATAAAGTTGTGGTTAATAGAATATCTCTCGTTAGGTGGAAATCTAAAGAATGAATTATAGCACGATGTCTAGAAGGATTCAAGACCATCATAAATTAAATAAAATATCTCGACTAAAATTTAAGTGGTGAATTGTTATATATGAATATAGTTTAATGTCTGAATTCCCTTAATATTTCTTTTCGTTTTCAACTGTATTTCGTTCTATTCCTTTAAATATTGAACAGCAAAATAATTTTCTGGACTGATCATAAAACATTTTTCTATATGCGCATTGCTTAACACACTACACATATTCCTCTATCTAAGACAATGTAGTTTTCCATTTTTAATTTTTAAAGAGTGCTTTTACGTGCATTGCATGTTATTTCTTCAATCTTTATTTTTAAAAAGCATTAATACTTGGTTTGTCAAATTTACAAAGAAATAATCCCGAAAGAAGTTGGTGAGTGTTGAAATATTTTTTTTGTCTTTACATTATAAACATATTCTGTTTTTTTTTCCTTTCTACTTTCTTTCCCATATTGCGTTAGCAAAGAAGCATGTATATATTTGAGATAGTTTTCTCCAACTTTCGTAGCTCATAAAATTCTACACGATACCATACATTATAGAAGCGTCTCCTGAATAATAAAAGATGTGAAAAATGTAACAAGCTAACAAGACTGTTGGCGTGATAATGCTAGAATACTTTCTCAACTGCTGCAGTTATTTGTTTTTGACAGTAAAATATCACATCATTTTCGGCTCTTTGTAAAAATGATGGATCCTAAGGGAAAAAAAGGAAAAATTTTAATTAAATTTATTTTATGAAATTCATTTGTCTAAAGAATAATATAGCTTCTTCTGTCATTTTTTTATTTTAAATTTATAATAATAAATACATATTTTTAAACATTTTATTAATACATTAAATAACGATTATTTTCTCAATTCATTTGCTCCTATTTCAAGTTCAATTCATTAAAAGTGTTTTTCATCCATCTAACATTCTATTTCCTTCATGTCCCAAATTATAGCTAATATATTTAACATACACAGCTTTCAAATATTATAATAAATACAATATGGAAGGTTTTCAGCTGCGATGATTAAAAGGACACTTCTTTCAAATTATCACACATCTCTTCTCCCTAGATAAAAATAAATACTGATTTAGGTTGCATCAAAATATATTCTGAGAAAAGAAAATAAATATACACATAAGATATGTATGCATAAACGTTAGTTTTCTTTTTCTTATTTCGTTTCTCAATCATTTGTTTTTATAAAAACACTTATAATGATGGCAACTTATGATTATTTGTATTTGGATGAGTGCACATCAAAATATTTGAGTTTAATTTGATAAAAGCAAAAACTAATGTTTAATATTCAGGCTTATTTTCCATCATCCTCTATTTATTTTATAACAATAAAAACAAAACAAACCCCTCTTCTCAAGTCAGTAAAGTTTACTGAATATATTCCATATATTTATGTACATCATTAATCTCAAAAAGATTGGTTGCTTTACTTGTCCAATGATGATTGTTACAAAATTGCGCCAAATCTACTATGTAAATAATTGTTACAAATACATACCTGTAATACAGTCGAATCTCTATTTAACTAAGTCGCTAAATCCAAGAAAGTTCTTTATGTGGAAATTCATTAAATAGAAATTCCTCTTTAATATACTTTATAAACCGCAAAAAAATTCAATTACTCTCTAAACACTATACATTATGAAAAAATATAATTATTCACACTTTTTTGTGTATTAATATCTATTTATTTTACGAATCTTAACCATCAAAAAGAAATCTCCAAAGGAAACAACAACAACAAAAACAATTTCCAAAAATACAATGTATATATATTTTTCACTTTAAAAATAATTTTATATTCAAATTAAAGAATTTTGACGACATCTTCAAATTTTAAGTCTACAAGTAATTTTAAACATACATTATTTTGTAGTCAGTAATTTTTAGCATACGTTACTCCCTGCATATTTAAATTTAATTACTGATAAGATCTGCTAATCTTGTTTCAATTTTTTGTTCAGAAAATTAAAGCAATTTTATTGCACTCGGTGAATTAGGCCGTTGGTAAAACCAGTTCAAGGTTATTGAATGCTGTAAAATGTGTTAAAAAAGAAAATCATTTGAAATGTCCAGAAATATTTTAAAAATAGGGAGGAAAATGAATCAAATCACACGAGAAAAGTTCATTAAAAAGAAAATGCAATTCATTTTATAGAGATTATTTTACAAAGAAAATAGTAAAATGTTCTTCGTTCCAGGAAAAAGTTCGTAAAACGGAGGTTCGACTGTACATACGCGTAAGGTGAAGAGAAGCAGAAAATCAAATGTTGATTGACAAAGATTGAATTGAAAATAGACAAATATTGCAAAAAACGAGTCATCTGTGCTTACGTAAGATAATCCAACCCGATAGGAAAATATTTCTGAAAGAATCAGTCGTTACTCCCATATTTACCTAAACTGGACAAACCTTGATGGGTATAAAACTAGAAGAATGCATATTTAAAACAAGAAACGCTCTGATGAGTATATGGTATATTATTTTACGTCAGCTAAAAAATTAACAAGCTTATCTCAGGACCAATTAATAAAATATGGCTTATGAAAATAAAATGTTAATAAGATAATACAAATGCAATACTATATTTCTCCCTAAAAGTCTTTTAGGATTCTTCTAAGGATTCTAAAGGCCGTGGGTAGCCTAGTGGTTAGAGTATCGGACTCCAGACCGGAAGGCCTGGGTTTGATGCCCGTGCCACCAAAGACCCTCCAAGTACACATGGAGTACGTGCTCGTTAAATCAGCGGGTCTGAAAATCTTGTGGGCTGAATCACGAGTGTAGGGGACTGGAGAATATTTCCCTCCCCTTAAGTTCCATGCCTAAATTGTGGAGATGGAGATAGGTGGTGCCACCATCTATCGTCCCTTCGGAGAATTTCGCCGAGCTAATTCCAACTGTCCCCTGTATGGTGCTCAAGGCCAAGGCCAATGACAGGCGTACTTTTAGCCCCTTGACGCGTTGAATTTCGTGGGCCTCGATCTGACTACGTCAGACAGGTGGGATTAGCCACAACAACAACAGGATTCTTCTAGATATTACTGAGGCTGCGGTAGCTTAGTGTTCAAGTACATGGACTCGTGATCAAGAAGTCATGAGTTTGAGCCTAGTATTGCTGAAGACCCGCCGTGTAGGGGTGAGATGTACCTTATATTTTGTAGAGGGTTCAAACATCCTCCCGTTGGTGTGGTGTGGTAGTTAGGAGAGGAAATTCCAGCTCAGGTACCATCTTCGTCACTTGATTACGAGGACGATTTCAAAATTACGAGGTCCATCGACAAAAGTCTTCGAGTAGCTGAACGATGTGACGCTAATATTCACTCACTCACTCTAGATATAACTTGAATTTTTTTTTCTGAATTTTCTGTAATATCTATCTGTTGTTTATTATTTCATCTGAATGCAAAAGTTTATTTTCCTTCTTTCATTCACAAAATATTCATGTACAAACTTAATCCTCAAAATAAGCTTTTATTTTAATATTATAAATGTGTGGATACGCGTAAAATTGCTTCGTAATCTATTTGTGATAATAATCTAATAGAAACTTCGAGATGCAGCAAGAATTTGCATTTAAAACATACAGCAGGAAAGTTTTTCTACATTTTTCCTTAACTCGAGAAAAAAATTTAGTGAAATTTCAGCTTAAAAAGGTTTACAATGTTTATAAATTTTTAGTAAAATATACAGTTTTGTATATATTTCTAATTAGAACAAAGATGAAGTTAATAAATTACCAAATATAGATATTATTGTTATAAAAATAACTCACGCGATTTGAAACACATTTAGTATTAAGATAATATATGTATATATGGTATTTTTATAAAATGCAGATTATGAGGAACTGAAGTTGTTGGTATGATGAATATTTAGTATACTTACAATAGTAATTAGTTCTTGATCGTAAAATTTCGATATATTTTATTTCCAACGACCTTAATGCATAAAAAACATGATAACACATGAAATTTGATATAAATCTTGAATTCCCTATCTTTTTAAATTTAATTACACCCAACCAGTGTTTTCTTTCGTCTCTTATTTCAAATACTCTGACAAAAGGTTTTGCAATATTCTTCATCTTTTTACTCCGTTTTTTGAGTGAAATTCTCTGTATAAAATTCATACCTACAGTAAATGTAAAAGATTTCATTGTCCGCGGCTTAGTATAGTTTTTTTTTCTTTTCTTTTCTTGAATGCAATATAAGCGATCTTTTCTTTGACACTGGACCACCACTTCCTAAAAAAAAGAAAAGGTGAAAGGTTTTATTCTTAGTGTAAGATATTTTTTCCGCGAGAAGAATAACTCTTTTCTATTCAAACTGTATTCTGAAATCCTGTTACCCTTACGCTGAGGGAAAAATGTCAGATCAGAATTTTATAAAATTTCAGATGCTGTAAAATGCTCTTGTATTAGATTGCTAGCTTTTATCAAAAGAGTAGTACATAGTCATATATTTATATACTTTTTAAAAATATAATACTAAGCACATTCTTGTCTTACATAAATTATAAATTTTCCAGGCCCGTCAAAATGTTAGGCTAACTAAAAGTTTCTAATTTTTGAATTATTTTTTCATATAAAAAGTAATCATTCGTTGCAAAAATTGAAATCTGAAACTAGCAGGGGCAAATTGTGCAACAGATTGAATTAATAAATGTTCATTCATTATTAAGTACTCTCAATTGGTTTACACTAGTTTCTGTAGCAAGGAAGATAGATCATAACGAAACTCATGAATGTATATCTTTTATTCATGCACACAAGGAACGTAGATCAAAAATAAATCCTTAAATTTAATTACATAACTTGAATTAATCAACTGCCAAGTCCTACAATGTTTTTAAAAATAGTTATACTCCCTTCTTAAGTAAATTTTGTTTCTATCTTAGATAAACATTAATTATGGATGCTGCAGTTTAAGAAATGTACTATTAATGAATAGAAAAAGATTCGCATTATGCAAATGTTACTGTTTCTCATTATTTACGAAATTATTTACTGAAAACGATTTAATATTTTAATTTTTTATTAGTTCCTTATTTTTTCTTATTATTTATCTTTCCGGCAAAACTTTTATATATACTTTGTAATTTTTGTTTAAAAAGTTAATTTACATTATATACTCCGAAACTGTTCCTATTACGATACTCTTCAAATGTTTCAGCAACAGTATGCCCATTTTAATCTTTTCTAATGGCAGCTTGATAATATTATTTGATGATAAATTTTATCCTGTATATAATTAGAAAAATGTGTAATCAAATTAGTAGTAAAAATGATATTGCAAGTAGAGGATTGACCCTATTAAAAATAAATCTTAAATATAAAACGAAATGGTCTTAATTTTCTTAATGCACGTTTTTTTTTTTCCTTTTTTCTCTTAAAATATAGGTTCAAGTTTTAATCTAAAAAAAGAAAAGAAATATAAGACCTTTAGTTAGTGCTCAAACACGCGTAGAAACGCACATGCTCTTCAATGAATTTACGAAATATACGTATGAAATATTATGGACTTTATTTAAGATATTATGGTATCGAGATGATTCTTTTTTTAAAGTTGTTGCAATCGTGGAAAGTATGAAAATACGTTTGTAATTTAAACACATCTGCATTTACTAAATCTTAATACAAAATGACGCCACGAAACATTGCAAAATAAACAGCGACGAAATACAACACATAGAGACGAAGACACAACAGCTATACACAAGAGCATTTTTTCTACATTCACTTGATCTCAGCCTTTACAGTCATGGTTAACCGAAAGCTATTAGAACTATATGATTTCTGGTAAAGGCTTCTTCTGATAAATCTGAATATGTGGTTGGAGCATAATTGCATCAACCAGTTGCTGAAATTTTATTTCATCAGAAAGCTGAAGTTTTAATTTAGAAGAGATACAGTTTTGATTAAGTTCCGTTAAGGGAATAACCGAGAAATTAGTAATCAAGTGAAGTTTTGGGAGATCAATGCCATTATGATTTAAAAACTCTCCATAGGAAATTAAAGCGAATAATTATATACAGATTTATTTCATCATTTCATGTTTTTAATTATGAACTATTTGATTTCGAAAGCTTATTGTAAGCATAAGCTTTTTTATATAATATTTCATTTCCTGCTATACGAAAGTGATGCATTTCTACATTTTGCTCGCAGCAACAAAAATACTTTCTATGTACTCCAATTTTATAATATATATATATATATATATATATATATATATATATATAAATAGATAGATAGATAGATAGATTTAGGGAAAGAGAGAGAGAGTATAATGAAATAAAATAAGATATTAAATGAAAAAGTTGCGTAACCTACAAGGCCGAAAGAGAAATTAGAGTTGAAGATACATAACAAATGAAGATACAAAAAGAGTCTTTGGACTAAAATGGAGACCTATTTCGATTTCCAAAGCTGTCACTGGATTATGCTTTCGATTTATATATGTAGTATAATAAAATAAAAGAAAAATTGTATTTCCTACAAAGCTAAGAGTGAATGAAAATGGATTTTAAAAAAAACATAGAAAAATCCACCAAAACATAGGTAGACATTATATTTATATGTTACTACATAGTACTTATGTTATTCATGTCGTTCTAGAAATTTGATACATGGGCTACAACTTGTAAAATAAAAACAATTTAGAAATTTATATTTTTTGCGTGAAAAAAATATTTTCATTGCATTCTACTTTTCTCCACTTTTCTTTCCTTTACTTTTATCAGACAAACAATTCTTCCCATGAAAATAATGGAGCAAAAGCCTGGGGCTATAAATGAATAACGACTAATTGTGTATGTCCACTCTTAGGGTCCCAACGGTGATATCTCTGGTAAGATAATTCAATCCCTTCCCAAGGGTATTCCATAATCTAACAATATGATGCTCGACAAAATCCTCTGGGATAATTTTGCTTCCTGCATCGGGATATTGGACACCAAAGAATCTTGAGATTTGCTTTCTCAAATAAATCTTCTCTCTCAGGATTTACACAATACACTTCCTTTACTTACTTCCACTCTTCAGTTTCAGAGCACGCAACTGTATTTGTGCCACTGGGACCTTCGAATCAATCTTTAAAATTTGGTGTTCTGTAAACGTGAATGAAAATATTTATTGAGTTTAAATATATAAAACTTGATTCTCGCTAACACTGTCTTTATTACTTTCGTTTCCTGGAGCTATGTTTCAGTGTTGCTTTGAAAAGTTAACACCAAGACTATTTATGTTCACAAAGTATATTTGCTTCAGTATTTAACAGTTTCGGAGAGAATATTTACTGTATTACGACTTCATTTAAGTACGTAACTAAACAAAACTTTACGGGAAGGACTGAATTAAAGGATAAACACAAAATCGAATGAATGCCTCTACAGTTGGCTGAACTAATTTAAATAAGCCACTTTGTAACTCCTCTTAGAATACTTCCATTTAATTCATAATTGAAAACAAATATGTACTAACGTGTAATCTAGCTCAGTAAAGATCACAAACCTTGAATTGAATAATGCGAGTATAATGTATAATTCAATTTATTAATGCCATATCAAAGGCATTAAATACCTACGCATTTTTCTTACACTAAAATTCCATAAAATCTTTTGAAATTTAGCATTGTCAGTATTTGTTTTAAATCCTGTAATGTAAATTCAAGTAACAAGTTACAAAATTTAATGTAGGGCACTTTAAAAAACTTTAATAATTATTTTTATCAAAAATAGGGAAAATATGTTTAAATCTATGTTAGACAAACATATTTCCTTGAAAACTGCATCAGTTCAATTAATATAGAAGACATGTTTGAAATCTTTAAGCAAATACGCAATAAATGTTCTCTAAAAAAATTTAAAAACTTTGAAAAATATAAAACAGTTATTGAACTTGTGTTTAAAGAGAACTTTGAATTTCACAATAATCATTACCATTATTAACCAATTGTGGTAGGACAGCTTGAAAATGTGTATTTAAAAATATCTGCACTACTATGAAATTGATTATATAGATTTTAACTATTGACACGGATCTAGACACACTGATTGTTGAATTATATTTAGGAAAACTATAAAATATATTCTTTAATTTAAATTTTTATCCAGAAAACTTGAATAAAAAAGTCAGTTATGGTATAAATATAGTATATATTTTGGATTTATAACTAATTATTGATAATTATATTTTAAAATATAATTTCAATCTAAGTGTAATATTTATTTACTACTAAACTATTATTCTTTCATTATATGTATAAATATAAATATACAGCCCAATGCATATTTCCTGAATTTATTTTGATCTTTTAAGGCATTAAAAAATTTTGGGAGACAATAAAATGTGACAAAATAATTTATGTTTTATATTCAGGTTATAGTATAAAGTTGACTCTGAAATTAAAAAGTCAGTTCGATCAGCCACTATTTTACAGTTTTAAAAAATTATGAAGGTTTGAAGATTTTTCAAACTTTTATAAAATTTTTAGTTTTTAAAACTTTTTATTGATTTGTGATTTGGGTTTCTTAGATTATTGTAAACAAAAGTTAGTATGGATTTGTTTAAAAACATATTCCCTTGTGGATTTTCAATATTTATAATTTCTAGCTAAGCCTAAAATAACTCGAAATTTTATTCAAAATATTAAGTTTAGTATTTTTTTAAAAAATAACCAGATACCTCATACTTAAATCCATAGTATCTTTTATAGAATATACAATTATAAATATATAAAAATAATTTCAAGACTCTATCTTGAACAGAAAACCGCCTCAAAGATTAGAAAATATTTATACCTACAAAGTTAAATGTCTCAGAAAAACACATTTAAAGTTTGTAAGGCCATAAAACGAAAACTTATAACACCGCCTTTATTAATTTAATATTTTTCTTTTCAGTGTATGTTTTACACTGGAACACTACTTTAATTAAATATGACTGTAAATATTATTTTTTTTAAAATTCAAAATATATTTTTGCATAATATTGATGAAATTTGTTACGAGAACAGTTTATTCAGCTTAATCTTAACCTAATATTTTCACAAAAGTTTAGAAACACAAAGCGTTGGTTTACACAACAATAAGGATACAATCTTAAACTTAAATTCACCAGGTTTGTACATGAAATTTAATTTTTTCCAGTTTTTTATTGGGGTAGCTTAGCAAGTTCAAGTTTTTTTGTTGCGCAACTTTAAAACACTGAAATGTAAAACTAGAACATGTGTTCTACAATGTACTTCGGTACATCATGGAAACATTCAGTTTTATTTGAAACCCAAGAGTTCTGAATACTTGTATTCAGAAGTCTAATTGCAGGATCTCTGTCAGCTGAGGGCTGATTTTTATATACATAGATACATTATTTTAATTCATATTCTATCTCTCTAAAATATTGTTTCTCGTATTATTTTTTATTTACATATGCATATATTTATAATAAAAATTATTGATCTGAAAATAGTTTTCTTTAAAAACTTGTTGAACGCGTCCCTCCATTTTATAATGGATGTTAATCACATATGACGCTATTTCACAAAACATTATACTTTTCTAAGCACGTATAATTTAACTTATAAGAGTTACCATGGTAGCCTAGTGATCATAGCTTCAAACTATGCTTGGTGCCACTGCAAAAATATCGCGTAGAGAGGCCGATGTATATTAAATCTGCCGTAGGTTAAGGGGTGTTGGAAAGCTAAAATCTTTTTTTGTGACAACTTGAAATTTTTACATTTTCACATATTGTATAGATTTTATCCTTTCTAAAAATACCTTACTTTAACCTCTAGGGTAATTAGAATAGCTGGGGCTTGTAATTTTGACCACGGTTTAAAATTACAAGCTCAGTCGACAAGGAACTACGACTAATATCAAAGATAGAGGTTAATAGTCACTAATTCGTGGTTACGTGTAGTAATAATTAAACATTAATAGAATTTTTTTATTTCGATATAAAAATTAAAACATGTATTTTCAAGTAGCAAAATCTGACTATCGTTTTTCTGATTTAAGTGTTGTTGCGTAAAAATCACTCTGGGTGTTTCGAGATTTGAAATATGGAAAACACACACACACATAAAACGTGTGTGATAAAATCTGGAATTTTCTTTTTTTTCTCTCACATTATATTAGCTTTTAAAATGCGGTAGTGTTAAAGAGACTAAACATTTCTTCATGCAATATTTATAAGTATGAACATTATAACTTATTTTTATATTATAAACCAATTTTTAGCGCAAAGTACGAATATATTTGGTTCGTTGCACACTGTAAGGAAATATTATCCGTACATTTTAATTATATTTATTATATGAACTGAAATAATAGAAATATAAATGTAAAATCAGAATGATAATTAAGTTAAATAATTATCATTAACTATAATGGTACATGTAATGTTACAGCTTTAGAAAAATTAAATGGGTTATATATAAATAATTTTGATTATTAAATTAGGTTTAATTATTGTTACTGTTTTCCAACATCATAATTGACAAAAGGTAACTTTACAATATTTGAGTACTAATATTAAAGGATAATAATGAAATGCAAGAATCCTACCCCTTTCATAGTAGTTTGATTATATTTAATAAATTTATGTATGTTACTTATTAATTCAAAGAAAAATACTTTTGTGCCTCATTTAATGTATTTATTAATAGCTGTATATTGATAGCTTTTAAAAGCTATAAAGAATGTTTCTTAACATAAAAACAACAAATTTTTCAATAGAAAAGGAAGTTTGAGCGGAAAGATTTTAAAACCTAAATAAACTACATTGATAGAAGTAAATTCAGTTTTCATAGTTAATTTTTTAATTGTTGAATATATATGCAGAAAATTTAACTAAATTTAGGTGCTTCTTCAGTATAAAAAAATTTTCCTTTAGAAAGAACTATTCTTTTTTTGAGATGGAGAAAAGTGCTGATAAACCTTAGGTTATACAAAAAAGCTTCTTTAACGAAAAGGGATTAATACTTACGAAAGGCTTGTGAACATATGTTTGCTTTAAGTTGATGTATTGAGTTACAAATTTTAAGACCTTATATTTGGCCTCAAGGCCTTTAACCTTACGTGAGAAACTTCTGTAAATGTATTAAATACTATTTCACGCGTAGTTCAACCTGCATTAATTAAAAGACAAAAATATTCTTTATCATTGGATTAAACACCGTATTTTAATCCTGCTTAATATATTTATTTGTTCCTTTACATTATTGCTTAAAATCACTTGTACAGCATTTAAATGTTAAAGATATGTAAAAGAAAATTTCGAGAAAATTATCCATAATTACTTTAATATATAATACGGATAATTGTGTTTAGAGATGTTGAATTTTAAATAATTGCAAGCTAGAAATATGTTTGCATTAAAGTAAGATGCCTGAATTATTTAACTTTTTTTTAAAAAAATTAAAAAATGAGAAAAATATTTTGTATTAAAATAATTATCTGAAACGTATTATTTTTATGCATTATATAGTTGTTGATTTTATGTCATATTTTATGAAAGTAGTATATTATTTTCCCCATTCTTTTGTAATTCCTTTCGATAGTTTCACATTTTTACATTAGGAAATGAAATAAGCTTTGTATGCAAATAAATGGGTACAATATTTACAAATTAATATACTTATCTCAACATACATTCTTAATACTAGATAAAGAATTAAATATTTACCTCAGTGTATTTAAATAACCATTAAAAGCTTTCTTTCCCTTAATGATTTCCTTCTTGAACAGATTTTACACATTGTTAAATTATTAATTAAATAAAAATTTTGTCAATAGATTCATTTTATTTATCCCAAACTCAACCAGTACAAACAATGCTAAAAATGTAACAGATGAAGTATCTCCCAAGTAAAATCATTCCCTACGCTTTTACCAATTAATTAGAATTATCAAGAATAAAAAAAAATCACTTAAGCTTACATGCTTTAATGTTTCAATTCAATTAGCGTTTACATAATTAGTTTTTTTTAAATTTAAAAATTCATTATTTTATTTTATTTTTTTATTTTGAATTAATTTTAAATGTCTTATTAATTGTTTAAGATGCGGTGAAGATTAAGTAGCATTATTCATCGCGCAGTATTTGAAATAAAATAAATTATTAGCCTAATCTAGTTAAAAATCGGTCAAAAAATATATTTTGTGCCAAACTAATTTTACATTGTAAGCAAGAATGACATTCTCAGCATGTGATTGCATTCATCTTCAATTCTATCATCATTTTCATAGGTGTATACTTAATACTCGTGTTTTACAATTAGTAATTTATCAAAATAAACTACATGTCCCTGATAAGAATGTAGATTGGATTTACATATTAATTGAAATTTACTACCGTATGAACTTTCGCGTGTAGGATCTTTGAAATGCGTTCGTTGCACCATCTTATTTATGATTCTTAGAATCCAATACGCTGTATTCTTAATTTTGAAGTTCATGAATAAAAATTGACTTTAAAAAATACAATTTTTCTCTTTTCTTATGAATATTTTGGAGTACAGAAATGCTTTGAGACAACAAATCCAGAAAATACCTGAGGGGCAAAAACATTGAAAAATGAATGTAATGCATAGAATAAAGAAAAAGGAGCTTATAATATAGTTATAAAACTTTGGAAACGATAAAGCAATTTTTACATAATAAATATATTTCTGTACATTTTTGTGCTGCAATATATTTGAGCAAGAATTGAATATTTATTATTTTCAAATGTCTTTTTATCATAATGCCCATGAAAAACAATTTGTACATATTTCTAATATTTTAAAGAATTTTAAAGGGTGATATAATAAATATGAGTTTTTCTCTGAACACAACTAAATGCATTGCTTTTCACCCTTGCAACAAAATTATAGCATTATTTCTTATGCCTTGTTGTTTATAATATTTGTGTTATAAAAAGCGTCTTGGCTTAGTTCTCAACAAGAAAATCTTATCATAAATGATAAATGAATTTTCTTACTTCTTATTACTTCTCAATAGTGCAGAAGAGCATGGCTCTTTTTCAAAATATTTATTCATCTACACAAAAAATATTAATAAGCTTTAATATTTTTAGACTCAAATGTATTTTTTTAAAATTTATTAGAGGTCCGAAAAATAATGTGATACAATTTTAAATTGTACACAAAATCTAGAAACGAATCCAAATTGTGAATACATAGGAACGCTAAATTTTTTGTGTAGTAGGACTGTAATTTATTTTTCTTTTTATAATTTCCTTATGATTTACTCGTATATTTAATCTATTTTTAAATTACATTAGGTAATTTACAAAAGGAAAAAAATTGAGTTGAGTAAAATATCACAGAAAAATTGGAAAAAATGCAAGAGTTAGGGCTATTGTCATGCTACTCAAGGGCCTGGAACGGCAAAAAACTGTGGTCATTACAAGAATTTTGTGGAATTTTTACTTCTGTGAGAACTGAGCAGAAGATTTTTGTTCCTCAATATATTCGCAGCAAGTTTCAAGTAAAGAATTGATATTAAGATATTCAAATAATGCAAGGTCATCCTTCTGTTCATTTAAATTTCCAATGTAGAATCTGAAAGAGAAATTAATTTAATATTGTTTAGTCCTTGTATTTATATTATTTTTAACAATTTGATTTTAAATATTTGTATTTACTGCCTTTTTTCAATTTTGGGGCTGGCGTATTTTAAGAAAATTACTTAAAATATATAATACTTTCTTACTTATTATATAATTTTTCTTTCTCTAATTTTTAAATTGGAACAGATCTCAAAAAGCTTTATTTAATTAAAAATTTATTTCCTTCAGCATCCATTTCTAAAAGTACAAATGTCATTAGAAAAATAGTCTAGTCTATGTTGCTCTCTATCATATCCATCACATCTGGCATTATCAAGTACGTTTGCGGGAGTCTGGCAACCTATCGGACGTCTG
Organism: Trichonephila clavipes; assembly: GCA_019973935.1. Taxonomy (NCBI): domain Eukaryota; kingdom Metazoa; phylum Arthropoda; class Arachnida; order Araneae; family Nephilidae; genus Trichonephila; species Trichonephila clavipes. The sequence continues at coordinate 2,113,773 of BMAU01018228.1, read as the reverse complement.
CGCAAAACATGGAAAAATGCCTTTCCTCGAAAAATTCCAGTCAGTTTGGGTCGACACGATACTTCTACAGCTATCGAATCTAGCTTGAATGTACAGTTTATAATTTGCACGTCAATTGTAATTTACGGTAGTTAAGTATTTACGACAGTAGATTAAAACAAAATCATACAAACATTTTTAAGTCGTAAGCGAACATTCGACGATAATAAAGGATCAACAAGTACACAGACCACCATGATTCCAAAAATTAGATCAAGGAAATATTCTCAAAATGACTTAAATTTTGATTTAGCACTGCTGAAGTAAATGATGAAAAAAAAGCGTTTTTGAACCTGATTTTCAGAAACTGTTAAATATAAAAAATTAAAATTTTGTTTGTATATTAACTATACTATTTTATGCAAACAATGGTTAAAATGTTTTAAATATATTGTTTATTTTTTTCAAAAAAACTCAACGTAAAAGTATCAAAATGAGATTTTTGAAAATTGTCATTTTTGTACGATAACTGCTTTTCAGCAAAATATTTTGGGAAAATCTCCAAAAAAGTAATTCCAGTATATATAAAGTTACATATTATTTATATGCAGTAAAAATAGCATGTGCATTCATTCAGTAGATTTTTAGAAAAGTGTACACGCAGTTTGAAAACAATCATTATGAGAAAATTGAATTTTTAATGTAAAAAGACACTTCATCACAAAAAAAGGAATTACAACATGCATTTGCTCTGTTTTATTAAACAATGGTATCTACAAATTTTTTTAGCATAAAATAAAAAACGAAAAAGTCTTAAAATGTTCAGATAATACATTTGAAGTATTTTTTAGTTTTCGCTTAACGAAATTTTTTTCAGCATATGCATCAATTTTCTCAAATTCTGTATCAATCTGTGAAGAATATTTAGCTTTGATGCATTACAAATATCAAATTTGACCATAAAACATCTAAAATATAATGTAAACATGTATCAATATGTCAAATTCATGATTTGGGAATACGTGATTTTACGATGTTGCGAAAAGTATAATTATGGATTTGTATGTTCCCATGCAAACACAATTTCTTAAAGTTAAAAAAATTCAAAAATTTTTCTAAACTGTACAAAATACTTCTAAAAAAGTCAAAAATAAAACTGGTTTTATGTTTTTAAATATGAAATTTGTGTATTTTTATGCATGTATCAAGCTTCTCGCAACGACAAAAAGCATTAAACATCTCAGAGTTATAATTAGTTACCTTTTATTGAAAAACCTTTGAATATTAAAGCTTAAAAATTTGTCTGAACCATAAATAAACATTAATGTTTGCCATGAAATGAAATATTTAAAATACATTGTTTCTCTTTGTGGAAAAACATGTAACATAAAAATATCACTATGAATTTTTTTAAAAAGTGTCATTTTTTGTTACGATAAATCGATTCCAGTCAAATATTTTTAAAAAAATCCCCCAAAAGCTCACATGAATTTATATAGTTACATATCACTAACACGAGGGGAAAAATTTCATGCGCATTCATACATTATATTCTGAGAAAAAAAATGCATGCGGTTTTAAAAACATCATTTTTGAGAAAATTGAATTTTTATTATAAATTGTCACTTCATCACTAGAATAATGAATTACAACATGTATATGTCCCATTTAAACATTAGCATCTTTATAATTTATTTTGTATAAAATAATAAGCAAAAAATTCTTAAATTGCTCAAAATAGGATTTAACGAGATAATTTCTATTATTTCATCAATTTTCTCAAATTATGTATCAATGTTTGAAAAATATGTAGCTTCTATGCATTACTAATATCAAATTTGAACATAAAGCATCAAAAATATAATGTGAAAATGTATCCATATTGTTTAGGTAAGAATTTCAGAGGGTATATATATAAAAATACGTTATTATACGACGTTTAAACTGGTTAAACTTTTGCAAAATTACCATTAAGTTCTGTTGTTGCAGACCGTTTCTAAGTTTTAAACGGCAAAAGTTACTCTAAAAAGGGCAATTGATTTCTAAAACAGCTTGTTTTTATGTTTTTAAACATGAAATTTATGTATTTTTGTGTATGTAACAAGCTTCTCGCAAAGAAAACAAACATCACATTTTATGTATCATTTCATACCTTTTCTCAGAAACTATATTAAACATAAAGACTCAAGATTTTTATCGTATATTTTAAACATTTATACTTATAATGAAGTGAATTTTTTAAAAAAAATATATTGATTAGTTTGTTCAAAGACAAACTTTTAGTTCACCGAGCACTTATTATTATGAATTTATTAAAAATTGTCATTTTTTGTTATGATATCTACTTTCTATATTTAAATGTTTTAAAAATATTTCAAATATGTCACTTATGTATGCACAATTGCATTGAACATAGAGTGCATGCATACAGCAAATTTACACAATTTTAAAAATATAAATTTTGAAAACAGAAATTTTTATTGAAAAAATCTTACCTTGTCAAAGTAAGCATTTGTGATAATCATTAATCCTAGTTTTGAATGCATAATTCTTATGCAGAATTTTAAAATTCGCAAATAATGAGTGTTTTTTTTTCAGGTATAGAAGTTTAAGTTGGCATTACTTTCCAAGATGGCTACCAATTTAACAGCTGTCAAGTGATTTATTCTCAGTTTGGTTTGGCAATTCATCAAAACGATCATCAAGCAAGGCGTAGATTCGTCGAATGGGCCCAAAACGAGATTGCCGTTGTTCCCGATTTTCATAAGCGAATTTTGTTTAGCGAAGAAGCGCACTTCTGGTTGAATGGCTACGTCAACAAACAAAACTGCCGCATTTGGAGTGAAACTAATCCACAAGTGTATGTCGAAACACCGTTACATCCAGAAAAACTGACTGTTTGGTGCGCTTTATGGGCTGGTGGAATCATTGGTCCGTACTTCTTCAAAAACGATGAAGGCCACAACGTTACAGTCAATGGTGATCGGTATAGAGCCATGATTACTAACTTTTTCATTCCTGAATTGAACAATCATGATGTCCAGGAGCTGTGGTTCCAACAAGACGGCGCAACATGTCACACAGCTCGTGCCACAATCGATTTATTGAAAGACACGTTTGGTGACAGCCTAATTTCACGTTTTGAACCTGTGAATTGGCCTCCAAGATCTTGTGATTTAACACCGCTAGACTATTTTCTGAGGGGCTATGTAAAGTCATTGGTCTATACGGATAAGCCACAAACGCTTGACCACTTGGAAGACAACATTCGCTGTGTTATTGTCGATATACGGCCACAAATGTTGAAAAAGGTCATCGAAAATTGGACGTCCAGATTGTACTACATCCGAGCCAGCCGTGGCAGTCCTATGCCAGAAATCATATTTAAAATGTAATGCCACAAGGTTATCTTTCGAATAAAAAAATCATGTCAATCGAATAATACATCGTTCTTTTATTGCAATTTAAAGTTCTATACCTCTAAAAAAACACCCTTTAGTTTCACCTTCAGATATTTAAAAAAAAATTAACTTTTTTGCAAGCTTTAGCGAGTTTAAATAATCAGTAAAAATTACTAATTGAAACAAAATTTAAAGTAAAGAATAGACTTAAACTTGGGTAAAATCCCTAAACATTAAATATAACATTAAAATTACTAAAACCACATGCCCGAATTTGGCTCCAAAATTTCTTAGGATATATAACACAGTTAAACTTGCAGTTATTGCACAGTTATCTAATGTTAATTGTGTATGAATAAATAAAATAAGTAGATGCCTTGCCACTTTTCCCCAGATTTAAAAAGCCGATGTTTACGTTCCTCTGTGTCAAAATGGGCGTGGTTCATGTTCTCATTATTTTTTTAAAATCTTTTTAAAATGCTTCTAATTCATATAATTGCTTGCATGCTGTATCATTGAAAAGGTCCTGTTTTTGGAGATTTTAGAAACATAAAAAACTCAAAATCGATTTTCCAAAGGTTTTTCCCTAATGACTGCTCTTAACATATATATTTAATACTGGGATTTTTAATAAATTAAATTTGCTTATTATTAATTTATTTTAATTACTTAAATTTACTAATAATTAATTTGTTTTAATTAATTAAATTTGCTAACAATTAATTTGTTTTAAGTAATTGCATTTTCTACTCTTTAATATGTTTTAATTAATTAAATCCGCTTAATGTCGATGTTTTGGGGACAATCATTGCAAACCATTAATTAACATGTGGATCCCGCAATCCTTCTTATAACGATATGTCGCTCACAAAAAGCATATCAGAATCATTTATTTGAAATATCTCTTACACTGCAAGTCTTTTTTGAAAACATTTAAAGAAAAAAATACCAGGTATAATAATGGCAATAATGTATTAAAATAATGATAGCTTAAGCAAAAACAAGTAATTATTACTTACTTCCACGCAATTTTTTACTGGCCATAATAATTTTAAAGTGTATGTTAAAAGATTTAAATTGTGTCCCTCTTAACTTCGCAACTGTAATGTTGGTGGGGAGCAAACTGTGGAACATTTTATTCTTTTAAGTTGAAAATTTAAGAAAGAGAGAAAATACCTGGAAGTCCAAACTGCAGGCTCTTAGAATCAACTGACCTCCTAACATTTTTAAACTTGTTTCAAGGAAAACTTCCTTTGCTTTATTTTGTATCTTCATTTTGATCTGACTTTGTAAATTTTTGTAATTCCATTGTATTAGTTTTGTTCCGTAAATGTTTTATTTTGTAATATATTTTGTCTTGGCAACTTTTTTTTTTCATTATTACGCAACTGTTGTTTTATTATTTACTGTTATTTTATTTATCTTATTCTGTTTGTTTTTCTTATTTCTGTAAGCCTCGTGTGATACTTATGGTGCACGGAAATGATCTTATCTGTGTTCTAGGTAAAGAAAAAAATACTTACCGACTATTTTGGAAAATAAATCAGAGAAATATAACTTTTCAATTTGACAAGCAGAAAACATTTATGTTGTATATATCGAGATTTTTTTTCTTTTATCAGCATTCCTATTTCCTATTTTGAATCTTTTTTATTTGCTATAAAGAATACTGAATAAATTAAACGTGCATTTATATGCATTAATTTCAATCGAAAAATACTAAAACTGAATCTGATTAAACCTAAGGTGTTTATCCATCTTCTAGTTGTCAAATTACGAGATACTTGTTTAAATATTTTTTACATATTGTATGCATAAAAGTACAATGAGAAAACATTGGATTGTATCAGAAAAGTCTTGAGATCAAGAGCTGGTCCACAAAAGCTTTCGTATCAGATACAACTTTTGTTTAACTTAACTTAGTAGCGCAACAGCCCAAGATAGCCAAGGCCTACTGGGTCCATATCAGTATACGTGACCTGGGCCTTAGAGGTGCATGAGCAGATGTTCCGGTCGAGTGGCCAGTCTGACGTGAAACCCTCAGTGTTAAGTCCCAAGCAAGTTTGGTACTAATTTATCAACCCACTGAAGGGATTAACTGAGTCAACCTTTCTCAGCACGGGATTTAAACCTCGGACCCGTGGTGTGGAAGCGCGATGCCCTACCACTCAGCCACTGGGCCACTTGCGCTTAGGTACAATAAAAATAAGCCTGGAATTCAATTTCTTCCGTCCACAATTGTATAATTCCGAAAACATAGCTCTTCAGGCGTCTTCCGTGTTATCTATTCTTGACTTAAAGTAAAAATTGTAATCAATTCCTGATTATGAGTTTCAATGGATTGAATAATCAAAAATAATAAAAATTTACTTTTATGCATTATAAAAGTGCATTATTTAGTTTTCGAATTAGTGTGTTGGAAAAAGTATTACACAGCTTGTTGAAATTAAAGTAAACATACTTAATATGTTATGTCGGTGATGTATTATGTAAAAATATGCTTTAAAAACATTTTTCAGAAATTATTAATGTACCCTATAAAATATTAAATACACCTCAGAACTTTCTTTTGAATTATCAATTATTATCATCATTAATGGGATAAATATAGAAAGCTGTTAATCTGTCTTATTGATTATTCGTCTTGCTATGCATGGCAGCAACTCTAATGACTTTCAGCTACATGCGATGCATCTAAAGTTTCTTCAATAGCAGATAACACCACTTCTATTATTCGAATAAAACTTGCTCGTGGCAAAGTGACTTTATATCTGTATTACCCTCAATAAAAAACATAATTTATGCTAAAGAATTATTCAGATATAGTGCACGTATAGTTATAATATTATTTATTTATATTATGTCATGTGGCAGTGATAGCATAGTGGTAATGATCACGAGCTCGTGCCGGCATTGCCAGGTTGCAAGTTTGCTTTGATACCTCACTGAGTAGAGAATCTAATGCTCTTTAAATCTGCCATGGCTTAAACTGCTACCGTTGGTGTTGTGTGAAAGCTAAGAAATGGGGTGCCAGCTGAGTAGTAATCTTCGGATCTTGATCACAGTTCGAAATTACAGGTCCGTAGTAAAAGCCACCAAATTGCTTAAGTCAGATGTTAATAAATACTCACCCACATATTACGTTATATTCTATTAATCATTAATAATGTTTAAAACGTATATTGTATAATTTCGGTTCAAAGTAATTTATCCGTTTTACTAACGTTTGCTGATGCCTTCCTTATATGTTTAATTTTCCTAAAAGCAGAAACGTGCTCTTTGTATTTCGCTATTCTAAATAATTTTTATTTAAGAAATTAGTGCTGTGAATTGCGGCCCCCTGAGTGGGTGAAAGCGTACCTGTCTCTGCGCTGGGACTCACATGGTCTATCTCGACGAAAGCCATCGAAACGGATTCTGCCTGAGTGTTAATCTTGAACTTGACTTCAGCACGTCTGGGTGCTGTTGTTTATCTCGGATATTTTTGTTTTAAAATCTTGATCTTCGCTTTGGCATAACTAGGTGTGCCGCTGTTTTTCATGAATTTTATCTTGATTATTTTCAGTCTCATATTTTAACTTGGTAGTTAAAATTATTGAGTTTTGTTTTATGGAAGCTTTTGGAATATATGTTATCAATAAATCCAAGAAAATATCAACTTCAATTCCAGTATTATTTGAATAACACTACACACGCACCGATAATAATGGCAGTATCTATTATCATTTTATTTAAATTAGTGTTAAAACATAGGAAGTAATTTTGAAAATATATTTGTCTCTAGGAATTAGTCGTTACAATTTTTTAAATTATATAACATTGGCAGTTATTTTGTATTTTTCAATGAAAGACCATGGAATTCTTATTAGCTTGGTAAATTTTATCTATCAAAAAAAGAATCCAGAATTAAGGAAAAACATGCATGTTTTAAGATATTGAAAAAGTTTCAACATTTTAATTTTTTTCTCAAAAATTTAAAATATTTCATTATAGTTAAAACTTTATTTTCATGCTTTTGTGTTTTTAATTTTGAATTTTCATTCAACAATGGAGGTGCTATATGTACTAGATATGATTATCTTTAAAGAAGTAGTTTTAAAAGAACTGTGTACACAATTCTCTCTCACAATAAAAAAAACTATAAAATATCTATTAACGGCCAATTAATCACAATGTAATCCGGAAGTTGGATATTTCAACTGTTTTCCCTAGCATCAGTTATTTCAAAATGTTCTTTTACATAAATTTCTAAATATATTTTTATCTACTCTTAAATGGTAAGCATTGCAGTGTTACAGTACTCGTTTAAAAATATTCTTCAGAATAATTAGTCGTCATTCTGGCGAAAAATGAATTCTGCTTGAAATAATTTTAGTAATTTGTACTATTTCTTTTAATCTAGCAAATGTTTTATTTACTTTTAAGCCTTTTTTCTCTATCTCCTGAGGAATCTTACAAAGATGTTTCTAGAGTTTTTCAAAAAAATCATTCATAATTGGTAACTTTATGTTAAATGTTTAATAAAAGTCTATAGTTGTCATTGCAAATACATTTCTCTATTTTTTACCTTTTATTAAGAACACATGTTTATGAATAAGCATTAACTGGTTTTTCTTTACTAAGTGTAAGTAGAAAGCAAAATCAAATAAAACGGAGTAACTGGAATTGGATGAAGGTACAAAAATAATTTGTTAAGCTGACAAAATGAGAAAATTATTAAAATAATGAAATAAAGAGAACTTAGAATTATTCAGTTTAATTTATAGAACTAAGCTTTTTAATTATCCGCATGTATTTTTAAATAATAATTATGTAAACTAGCATGTATTTTCTGACTTAAAAGAAATGATCTCTCCAAAAAATTGTTTACTTCGTAATTTAAAAACGAAGTAAATATTCTATTTATTTAACTTTCTTCTCTTAAATTTTGTTGCAACTGCTCTAGAATGGCTCTATAATTTTTTTATCACGTCATGATATTTACAAGTACTTTTTTTAAGTACTGATTGTTTTAAAGACCTAATAAGACTTAAAAGCGTGGTAAAGAAAATTATTATATAAACCTGATTACGCAATTTATACATAATTTAATAATTGAAAAGGGAATGGTTATTAAACTTAACAGTGTGTTACTATAAGATGTAGACTCGAAAGATTGATTTAACCAGAAAATCTTCCATTAAGCTTACGTCACAAGTTAAGTTTAGTCAACACCTGCCACTTTGTGTGTACGTTACTAAATTTGATAAGCAAATAATTAAGGCTGCACAGCTAATCATTATTAAAATTTTCTCAGTTTCTTAAAATAATTGAATATTTTTATAAATATGACTTTATATAAATCGTAGTGTCATCAAAATTTTTGTAGAAAAAGGAATAAAATGAGTGAACAACTTCAATGTTATCTGTGTCATAAAATGCCACGTTATTCAATTGTTTATTTCTTCGAAAGGATATCATATAACAAAACTGTATAATGAGTTATTTATGTGTGTAATAAATGTTCTAATTTTAAATCCACAAATAAAATACTGTTACAAGTGGTGTAAGTGGTATTTTCTGAGACTATTTTGGATTGAAATTTCTTAACTTTTTATTGATTTATTTTAATAACCAGTTATTCTTAATATTTATAGATGATTATTTGTTTTTGTACTACAAATAATGGGGGTGGATATATAGATACTATTATAAAACAGAAAGGATGAAATCGGAAGCACTAGTGTATCATAAATGACCGGAAGTTGATTTTATAAAATTATTTGAATCAGCATAAATTAAGATTATATCAAAAATTATTTTGTTACAGGCTCTATTTGCAAAACACGTCCATTTGGGATAGTTTTAGGAATTTATATACTTCATGCAAGAAAAATTGCTTTTGAAATTGCTTATGGAATGCATTAAAATCATCCAAAAACTAGTGCGAGCACATTGAAGAAAATTGAATGCTAATGAAAGCTTCAATAATGTGTCACAGACAGTAATATCCCAAAATTCAATTATCTCAAATTACATATATGACGTTTAGAGGATTTTAGAAGCTTATGCTGATGTATACTATTTATTTCTGGTTCAATGTTATTGATTAAGAAGTATGATATTATTCCACTCCATTATGCAATAAAACAGTGTAGTAGTTTTGATAATAAGCATATTACTATTACAAAGGGACCATATTTGCTAGATATAAAATTGTCGAGAGAAGAAAATGGGCTGCGAGAAGAAATAGGATCATGATACATTATGAAAGCGGTTTGCACAATAAAAGAAATACGGTTAAACAAGTGGTAAACTTTATTTTAGTAAAAAAAATAATAATATGCCTCTGTTTTCAAATGATGCATTATTTTACGAAATCTTATTACAAAAAATGGGATTTCTCAATGACATATACGTGCATTTCATTGAGTTCTTGATTATAAATATGTTTATACCTCGAATGCTATACAGGCAATGTTCTAACTGAATTAAAGATTTAGATCTAAGGGCAGTTTTTGACTTTAGGTATTTATTCCGGACGATACCCACAAGTCTTGTAATGTTCTATGGTCAGTAAGTTGTAAAGTCAAGTCCGTCTAATTGTATGACAACCAGCACAGCCATTAACTACTACTCACCAGAGATGTCGTTTATTGTGGTACCAGTAACACAAGATTGAGCCGATCAGCAATATGATCAAGGCTTCATTACGAATGTGAAAAACGATATGGGGAGTACTCGCGTTCTGGAGAAAAAAAGAGGAACATGCCATAATAATTTGAAAATTATAGAGAAGTAACTTATTGGGTGCCGGCAATTGGATGGTATGATGTTTTTAACCCTTCACATCGGAAGAAACTTTAACCACTGGTGAACGCTATTACAATTATGTTCTTCTTTATCGCGTGAGTCTTCTTAGGAGTGTTTTGTGTCAACTGTTCGTTTTCATAGACGAGATCATTGTGCCCTACTGTACAGTACCTATCAAGGTGTCGTTAGAAAGTGAAGATATCCATTGCAAGATTAGCTGAATGTTCCCTGAATCTACATCTAATGTAACGTTGTGAGAGGTTATTACCACTCTCTTAGGTACCTTGATATGCAGGAGGAAAGGAAGAAACATTCGCCATGATCCAATTAGCCTATTTATTTATCACACAATAAAATAACACAAAAGTTCAATTAATAACAATAAGAGAATGTATCAGTGCTAACCGCGAAAGCGTAACAACGACGACAATACACAACAGCTTATTAGACTTTCAAACTCGACCCTTACTTCATATGGGATCTGGTCTATCATCCGATTTAATCCAACATCAATTTAATTTCAGTGAACGATCGCTACTCTAAAGCTTTCTCCTAATAAGTCTTTAATCACAATAGTTAAAGTATGATACATGTCAATAACAATCTCAATTGTGTGTGTGTGTGATTTCGGGTTCATCTCCTCTCCTACTCTGAATTCTAGCAAAAAGACTTCGACTATATATAGTAACTTTTGAATATTACGATTTTTTTCTTCCTCGGGGTTGTTTGGGACTAACACGAATGATTGCCCAAAGATTTCCCAAGATGATTAGTTGCAGGATCACGAATAGATCCATCATAACCTGTGTAGACTATTATAGGGAGAGCAATGAATCCAGAGAGGCGATTGTTGCAATGAGAAGAAAGTTCAACATCTCAATATTTTCTTATAATTGACATTGAGACAGAGGTAGATCCTGTACAGCTGTCAGGAGTGATCATGCTCCTTATTAAAAAAAAGGGACGGAGTTTTCTTAAAAACCACCTTCCACACGAGCGTTTCACTCTTATGTGCATTTGAGTGCTAAAATAGTTTTCGTACGAAGTTCTTTTTATCCATTAGATTCCTTGTTTTAGAAATTTTTTGTCTCATATTTTTGCATCTTCGGATCTTATTGCACAATTATGCTGGTTTGGATTTTTTTTGTACAATATTATTTTAGAAAAACTGCCTGATTATTAATTCTTGCACATTAGTGGACAAAGGACGAGAGATTATTAATACCCTTTAGAAAATTTGATGCATCATTAAGTGTCATATTTCTATAATTATTCAATAAAGTACAAAACTGCATGTGATTTTTATGCAAATTATCCGGTTTGGCATTAATCCGTAGTGATGGTGATTGTCTCCCCATATTCTTTTTTTATCAATATAGTTGCAATTATAGTAAAAATATAGGTCGGTTAAGGTACCATTATGCTACCTAGAAGTTTTAGACCAGTGGTCCTCAAGTCGCGGGCCGCGAAAGGCTACCAGTTCCATGATAGAATAGTGCTGGGGCCACCTATGTAACACTAAATTATTTCCATTTTATTTATTTTGGTATATTTCTCTAGGGTTTGTATGACATTTTATGGAAATAGCATTTTATTCCATGTTATATTAATTTATATTCATTTTCGGGTGTAACTGTATTTTATTCTGAAGGCATATTAAAATAAAATTGTATTAAAATTATAATCAAAACAAAGTAAAATATAAACAAGGAAAGTCTCTCCCGCAGCTCGCTGAGGTAAAATTATCAAACACTGATCTGTCCTAGATGATAACAAAAAATTAGAGATCACTACTATATACAACTATCAAGGATGCTTTAAAACTTACAAATGTATAGTACTCCAGACCAAAAATTTTATAACTCAGGCTATGTGACGGATGACAGTTAGATTAATATTTTAACCCTAGGCACAACACACTTTCCTAGGCACCACTTATCAGGTCATCATGACTTAATTTGAAAAGACAAATGTAAGCGTAACCTCCAATTAGCTAGATTCTAGATTGAACTAGCACACTGCAACTGAAAACATCCTTGTCAATATGAAGAGAAGATGTTAATAAAACAATGAGTTTAAAATATGTTTTCTTTTAAATTATATATCAAGGTTCTTGCAATCATCGGTTTTTCAGTTAAACATCGTATTGTGGATAATATTGAGTAAATTACTGAAATAATTTCCGAAAACACGAAGTAAATGCATGTGTTCAATTGAAATTGATAAGCAAGAATTTTTGTTATTATTATGTTCTTCAGAATCTGCCATTTAATATGAATGCAGCAAAAAATTTATTTGAGTAACCACTTTTCATCTACAAAAAAGGTACTTTTTTATGTGCTTGATATAAAGTTAATGAATGAAAGTTAACTTGAGTTAAACTTGATGTTTAAATTAAACGATGCTTAAATTTAAATTCACAATGAACACAAAACATTGTGATTTTATATCTTACAGCACTAAAATACTTCTTATTTAGAATCAGAATAGATCAATATTTTCTGAGTCAGTAAAATGTTCTGCCCACACCAAAACTTTGAAGTTTGTTAAACTTGATTTTCTCCAAGGTGGTTTTCAAAATACTTCCTTCCAGTCTTACTTTAGATGACACTCGAACACAATTCAACGATTTACTGCTGTTATCATCTTTAATTTAATTAAATCAGATAAATGAGTTTGTATTTTTGTGTTATGTTTTATTTTTATTTATTAAGTAATGTACAAATTTATTTTAATGTATCTACGTTGAGTAAAAAATAACTTTATAGAACAGAGTGTAACGGATACTATTCAACTTCTACTAAATATTTTGTGGAAATTATTCTTTAACTGTGATCTTAGTTTAAAACCCGCATTCCGTAGAGATGACTTAATTTCATGCAGATGTGTCTACTATTCAAGTGCCTGTCGTTGAGTATGAGGGTTGATGGTTAATCATTGATCGTTCAGTGTGAAATCCAAGTATTACAATCGGTGAACAGTGACTAGGATGTCGCATATCTTGAGATTAAAAGTCGACGGATAACTCACAATGACTCACAAAAGGAGCTTCAACTCCAGAGATAAGTGCTTTCAAAAGTCTAGTTATCCGATTAATGCAGTGTTTCTCAAACTTTCAATACTGGCGACCCAATTCTCAATCATAATTTTTGACGCCCCCTCCTGTACAACAACAATGTATTTACTGCAATAAAAATTGCACTTTGACGCTAAAGCTACAATGCGATCTCAATTATAAACCGCATAAGTATTAAATTTTGTATACGTTACTTTTAAATAATATACATTTTAAGAAAATTACTTAAAATATGTATTACTTAATTATTATTATGTTATTTTCCATTCCCTAATTTTTAAACTGGAACAGATCGCAAAAGGATATATTTAATTAAGATTTATTTCCTTCAGCATCCATTTCTCAAAGTACAAATATCATTAGAAAAATAGTCCAGTCTATGTTGCTCTCTGTCATAACCATCACATCTGGCATTATCGGGTACGTTTGCGTGAGTCTGGGTAACCTATCGAACGTCTGCGCAAAACATGTATAAATGCTTTTCCTCGTACAATTCCAGTCAGTTTTGGTCGACTCGATACTTCTATAGCTACCAAATCTAGCTTGAATGTACATTTTTTAATTTGCACGTTAATTGTAATTCACGGTAATTAAGTATTTACGGTAGTAGGATAAAACAAAATCATATATATATATATATATATATATATATATATATATATATATATATATATATATATATATATATATATATATATATATATATATATATATATATATATATATATATATTTAAGTGTAAGAAAACATTCGACGATAATAAATGATTAACAAGTACACTGAGAGCATGGTTCCGAAAATTAAATCAAGGAAATATTCTCAAAAATACTTAAATTTTGGATTTAGCACTACTGAAGTAAATAATAAAAAAAACCCTCTGCTCGTTACGTGTTAAAACTTACAAATCGGAAGAACAACATGCGAAAGTTGTTTTTAAAACCATGTAAAATCATTTAGCCATGTTGGCAAAGAATTTTAAAAAGTATTTTCTTGATGAGGACTACTTAGTAGCAAGTTACGAGAGGATTAGGGATCTATTTCAAGATACTCCAGAAGGGCTCTCAACACTTCCGAAGAAGAAATCTTCATAGTTTCACACATCCAGTGAATTTTGTAATAAATCGCGCTTTGAATTTTGGGTAGATGTGGATGACGAATTTTCTGCACTGAAAACAAAAGAACGTCGTATACTATTACCATTTTCAAAATCCTACCTTTTTTACATCGGATTATCTGTGATGGCTACTTTGAAGACAAAATAAGATCTCAGCTAATTATAGGAAAATAACTCTGCGTGTCAATTTCTGATATTAACCCTTCCTTTGAAAAACTGCTCTACAAGTCAAGCCCATGGAAGTCACCATCAATTATTAAACTTGTTCTTGATTTAGTGTTGCGAAATTAGTTATAAAATACCTTCTTTAGTACTGATACATTAAATGTATAATGACTAAAGTATCGGCTCTTTGTACAAGTTCATTTTTAAGAAAAATAAAACATTATTCTTAATATAATAGCTGAACTGTAAGGAGACTAAAACTGCATGAACGACATTTTATTCAAAAATGTAAAATGTTTTTTATAGATAAATGCTATAATTGAAAATAACTGTTTAAAAGAACTGTAATTTTAAACCTCGCAGAATTAGTGTTTAGAATTAATGTTAAATAATGAAAAAGAATATAAAATTCCGATGAATAATAATTGTGTTACTTTTTAATACTTAAAGCAGAAATACTTCAAAATGTTTTAACCCGGGAGCAGGCGCGCACTCGATACTAACGCTAATGGTAGTGCGGGGGGACTCAGTCACCCCAATCATTTGTTTATAATTATTTTTACTCTACACGATAAAAATCGGAAAATTCCAGTGAATAATTTATTTAAGAGAAAGTATACTTAACGGATTTCAAGGAATGTTTAATTTTTGTTTGATGATTTGAGAAAAAATCCAATAAAACACTGAACTAAAATGATTCAAAAGTGCAAGACCTTAATAAAGGACGCAAATCAGAAATACTTTTCACTAATATTACAGAAATGTTATTTGTTGGCAAAGCTGTCATATTTTGTTCAAGTAATTGTAGTTTTAATGAGCTTTCATGATCGAGTGAGTGAATATTTTCGCACTGTTCAGCTACACGAGGGCTTTTAGAGACGGACCTCGTAATTTTGAACAATGGTTTTGATGAGGACGATACCTGAGCTGGCCTCTTTTAACTACCACACCCCTCCAACAAGAGGACGTTTGAGCTCTCAACAGATTTAACGTGCACCTCCGCCATACACAATGGGTCTTTAGTGGTATTGGGCTCGAACTCTTGACACCTTTGGTGATCAACAAATATCAAGCTGAACTTTTTCTTTCTTGTGTCTTTTTGACAAGGCAAACTGAATCTTGTGGTACATTTATGGCTTCATATTTCAGTTGATGGACTTCTTTAGGAAGCATTTGAAAGTTTCCTTTTCGTTTCATGTTCATCGTATTTCTCAATCATGAATAATATGCATTCTTTTGCTTGATCAGTTTCAAATTCCTTCAATAGATAACACAGATGCCCCGCACCAACGCTCCCTGGTTAAAAGTGTATTCAGAAAAAAATACGGATGTTCTAAAATGGATTTTGACGTTTTTCACTATGCTTTATATGCTTGAGATTACTCTTAAAAATAAATCTTTGCCAAATAATCCTTCAAATCAATCAATTATTTTCCAAATATCGTAAAACTCTTCGTTATTTACAATTTTCCTAAGCGAAAAACAAGTACATAAAAGATGGGACGGAACTAATGTAGAAACCATACCACAGTAAGTTTGAAGGTCAATCAAATGATCAGTAAATGTATTATGCTGCCAGGCTGAAAAGTGAATCATGTCTTCGTTTTCTTTGTACAACTAATGTACAGTATTTCAATAGTAAATACAGTGATAAATTGTTTATATTCTTAGAATTTTTTTAGGGTCTGGGTTTCGTTTTTCTTTTAACGAGTAATATTTTATGTTAAAACGTAATAAAAAAAATCTCTCATTGAGGAAATACACCAAATTAAAAACAAAATGTTTTTTTTCTTCTTTAATTTGGTTTTGGGATCAAAGTTAGCTATTTGATGAAGGAAAAACGCCAGATGATAAACATAAATCATATCAGTGTTGTTGTGTATTTTTTATTATTATGGAAGAAAGTATTTTGTTTTACTTTTTCCTGTTATTTTTTTTTAAATTTTTAAATTTTCGATATGCTCTCGCCCCCCTAGTAGGGTTATCGCGCCCCCCAAGGGGGTCGCACCCAAACTTTGAGAAACACTGGATTAATGGTTAGGATTTCATATTGTTCCCAGAGTTAAGTTATGAATTTGTATACTTCGTAAAACGCTAAAGACAGTTAAAAGTAGCGGTTTTTATGATCATGGTTGCTTCTTCCTCGAACCCTCTTGCATCTGTGACATTCGGACCGCTACAAGTGTTACATTGATTTTTTCTGTCAATTAATATAATATTTTTCACTTTTTACGAAAATCCTTTTTTATCCCAATAATTTTTAATATTCGCTAAACTTCTAATTATAGAAGCTTTTTTTTTAATATTGCTCGCAATAATTGTATCTGAACAAGCAAATCCAAATGTTATGATACTCTCTGAATAACTAAAGATTATTTTTTAGATATTCGTAAGACTATCAGTCTTAAATTATGATAATTACTTTTAAAATATATTATTACTTCTCAAAAAAATTTAATATTCGTATATTGCCTACTAACGCAATTATAAAGCTTTAATTAATCCATTGATCATTTTTAAAATGATTAAAAACCAATAGAAAAGTTTTTATTGATCAATTAAAACATAAGAAATGAAGCAGAAAAATAATACTGATAGTTTAATCATGAAAATTACAAATATAATCCATTATTTTTGTATTTTTTTATTGCAGAAAAAACAATTTGTTCTTCCTTCGCTACATATGTAACGTTCATTTTATCTTAAAAGCTTCTTAATTTGTAATGGTCTTGAAACCTTCAGGATTTCGCGTGAATAATTTATTGTTAATTATCCGCCCAATAGAAGTAACTGTAACTTTAAATATTTGGAAATTATGTAGTCATCGAATTTAAAGTAGTTATATTGCCATCCATATCGTCCTGTTATCTAGACCAATCAGAAGAGGCGTCCTCGGAAGTCACGTGAGTTTTTCAGATTCTGGTTGCCGCTTATATATATATATATATATATATATATATATATATATATATATATATATATATTTACCATTGAAGACATAATACATTGCATGGAGCTGGTATCACTTTTTAGTGCGGTTCTTTGTAGGTGGAATACTTATCACCGCAATATAATTTTGATGCCCTGTTTCCTCACCATAGAGATATTCCTGAGCTCTGTCTCTTCGAAATGGCTCTAGGATTTGAATTTTGCCAAGAGTACCCAAGCCATAAGAACTCTAGGGATGTTTAACATAATCATGTGACACAGACTCTGTCAATTTTCTGCATCATGAAAATCTACCGACTTGAGCTGGGGTCTAACCCACAACGCTAGACGTACCAGGCGAGCGACAAACCAACTACACCTCCCAAACGTTACAGTTTTGTATATAAACTTCCACTATCAGGGAAAATTGACTTACGGCTATTTGTATAATGTCACGCTAATCGTGTATCCATCGTTTTTGCTCTGTCTCGTGTGTGTGTTTGTACTTGCGGTTTAATTTAAATGTTCTTTTACTAAAAATCTATGAATTAAAATCAACAAGCCTATTCCCTCGTGTCAACGGCATTTTCCTCTACAAATTAACAGTGGAAATTAAATAAAACAGATAAAGCCTTCCATTCCGACAAACACTGTATATATTTTTACGAATTTTGTGTAAATAGCGTAAATAATTTGTATTTGAATGTCTAATGCATTTTTATTGCTCAATGTTATATTTATTTCATGTTAAAATTGTACTATTCACAAGCAATGCCGCTCCTTACGTTATAATGGCGATTCAATGAGAACTTGGCGAAATCTTGGCGGTAGAGCCAAGTTGGCATCATTTTTGACGACCAAGTTGGTGGCCAATTTGGCGACTTTGGTGACCATGTTGGCGAGTTCGGGGAACCCTCTGGAATCTTCTAGAAAGTAGTAGATCTCTCCACTAGTGTCACGTTCAATGACACGAGCGGTTATATTTCTAGAAGTTTTTGTCGCGCATATAAAAAGGATGCTCGCCGGTACGGCGGGAGTCTTGATTAAGCCAGCGAGTAGTGAAGATTGTTTTGACTAGCGATTAGTTCGGCTGTGCTTGTGAATAATCTTTACTTACGTATATTTTTAAACACTGTTTATTGTGTTTGATTTCTGTTGAAGGTGTGAAGATTTTCGGATATTTACGCTGTGAATATTGCCGATGAATTCTGTATTGAAAGGATTGGGTTTTCGATAACAAATTCGCATCGCTATAAGAGAACTGATTCTTTTTACTTTGAGATTATTTTTGCATATAAAATCCTCGAACCCTTAGATCTACCTAACAATATATATATATATATATATATATATATATATATATTATATAATAAAATAAAAAAATAAAAGACAAATTGTTATTCCTACAAAGCTAAACATGAATGAAAATTTATTTTAAAGTTTATAAGAATTCGCCAATGTGTAAGTACACATTTAATCAGTCAATACATTATAATGAAAAACTATTATGTGTTCTTGAGCTGTCACCGATGTAGAACAGTAAAATAGGGTTACGCTTCCTTTACAATATTCAACATTTGCCATCCAGCAGAAAACTTTGACATCATAGAGCAATACATAGTTAAAAAAAATAGAAAGAATAATTAAGTCAAGCCTAATAATAGAACTTGTAATCGAAAGGACTATTTACAACAAATATACTGAATTGAATGTCTATTGTAAAATTGCAACAATGTTACATATCGAAGCACAAACAACAACGCAATAAGAAACCTTAATTTACCAAAATTCTCAAAGTTCTCAAATAAAATAAAAATAAAGGAATGCATGTCAACTGCAGTAACACCATCCACAAAGTGGTGTTACAATCTATCAATTGTTCCCTATCTAACTCTCACCCCAACCATGGCTTCATCTACATGACTCTAAAGTTATAAATAGAAAAACTGAAGTTAAGTGAACATAATAATAAAAGTGAAATTGATAAAAAATGTAAAAAACTATTTGTTTCTATTATTATAAATAAGTTTTAATCGAAATCTATTTGGATATGCACATTGTAAGCAAAATTCATAAAATGAATTAAAATTATAATACTTTTCTGATTTATTTGAAAATAATTCTTTATTCTTTTGTACATAATTAATTACCTTATTTCTAAAAATAGAAGAATGTAAAATGCTAGTAAATAAGAAGCCTTATTAATATTTAAATTACAGGCTCCTCTTTTATCATACATATTAGGCTTTAAATAATTAATATCTATATTTAATTGTTGATCTAAGGAGTTTAAATTATCAAATTCAGAGTAGGTTCTAATTAATTTCAGACACTGAGGATAAAAACTAAAGTTAGTGATGTTATTTAATTTATTACTAGAACAAAACTAAATCATATATGTATATAGACATATGATTTGATTTATTGTTTATTTTTTATAGCTAGACTATTACTTACAGGCTTTTCTTGAGGCAGCCCAATGATTTGCTTAGAATATAAACCATTGTGAAAAATATATATTTTTAATGCTTACTGAATTTTTGTATTAAATTTTTATATCTTATTAATAAATTTATAAAATATTTAACATAAATTTATATTTGAGAAAAATATAAAATATTTGTTATATATATATATATATATTTAAATTTATATCCTCTATTTCTAAAGAATTAAAAAGATCTTCAAAGTTATAACTATGGATAGAGTTTATTCTCTTGCCTTTCATTAGTATAGCTATATCCTTACTATTTTTAATAAAAATAAAAGTATTAGAAAGATAGTCTAACGTATATCCTGCATTGTATTTTGCAATACCTTATCAGGTTTTGTGATGTATATTATATTTTAAAACCATTAGATATTGTTCTAAATTTAATTGGGTTTTTATGGAATTTAGAAATGAGAAAAATATGTGTGAGAATTTTACGTCTAGAATATTCAACTCCACGTTTTTATGGTATGCAGATATACGGTTATTTATTTCTTTTACAGTATGAACAGTTTTAATAAATGCGTTATTGTTATGAAAGTAACTATAAAGACAGTGTTTCTCAAAATGTGGGGCGCCCCTTGAGGGGCTTGATATCTCTATAAGCATATTGAAAAGTCTAAGACAAAAGGTTATTTAAAAAAGTTACTAACTTAATGAAAGTACATAAAATACACATTCTGAGACAAAAAAATACACACTTACACTAGTATAATATACGCATAAATTTATCAATACTACACAATGCTTTTGATAATTATTTTAACAATATTAAGTTTAGAACAAGTTTAATAACTATCGATGACCCCATGGTCTTGTCATATATAAAATTACACTGGTGTGTAAAACTTAAGCAACAGGTGGGTTTATTGCCATAACTTCACGAAAAATCATCTGAGTGACATGAAATTCAGAAATGAGGGAGAGTATTATGTACGTAAAGAATGACGAATGCATCGGCGCTGAAAACGGAATACAATGCATACGGTATGGAATCAAATAAAAACAAGCTTTATTGAACACATAGTATCGTGACTCATGATGGTCTATCACACAGGAAAAACAACAAGCAGATGTTCCTTAATATAGTATATTCCCTCCCCTCACTGCAATTGTTGCTTCGCACCGTCTCCGCATACTCAGAACCAGCTGGTGCAACATTTCTTGCGGTAGGAGTGTCCATTCTTAAATCAGCATCTGTTTGAGTTGTTGGGTGTTCTCCGGATGATGTAAACGTGCTGCAATACGTCTCCCGAAACCATTCCACACGTGTTCGATGGGATTTAAATCTGGGGAGTACGCTGGCCAATCCATTCAAGTGATATCTTCACTTTCCAGCAGCTCCTCAACAGCAAGAGTCCGATGTGGCCGTGCATTGTCATCCATAAAAATGAAGTCTAGGCCAATGGCACCTCGGAACTGACGCACATGGGGAAGAAGTACCTCCTCATATTAAGGATCCTCGATTACAGAATCTCTATCGAAAATGTAGAGCTCAGTTCACCCGTCCAGCATAATGCCTCCCCAGATAAGAACTCCAGGACCACCGTAATGGTGTTTTTCCTTGATGTTACTGGTATAAAACCGTGTCCCGATCTCTCTCCAAATCAAAACGCGTTGAGAATCGCTTCTGGTACTGAACCGACTCTCATCCGTAAAGAGGACACGACTCCATTGACAGTTGTACAGTTTTTGAGTACCACTGTAAACGGTGGAATCGGTGGTCAACTTTCAACGGGAGGCAGCGTTCAGGACGGCGGGCGAATAGGCCCCCTTCGTGAAGGCGTCTGGCCACAGTAAACCGCGACACTTGTCACCCCGTTGCTGTAAAGAGTTGCTGAGCAATGACGCCTGCTGACTGCTGTCGGCCTCTTTTCACCTGCAGGATGATATATCGGTCATCCCCAGCAGTTGTCATCGTCGGGCGGCCACCACCAACCTTTCTAACAGCTGTACCTGTAGTTTGGAACGCTTTCCAAGCGCGCGAAACGACACTTTTGTTGATTCCGAACTCTGCAGCTACACTGGTGACGGCACGCCCCTCCTCCAGTTTTCCGATCATTCTTCCACATGTGAAGTCGTCCAGGTGATTTCTTCTAGCCATATTTCACGAACTGACTCACTGGCACTTGCAGCGAATATATTGAATTGCGTCTGCGTCATTCATGTTATCTTACTGTTAAACAGCACGCGCCGACATCACGCGTTTTGCGTACGCTCACGTCGTTTCTGACGTTTCGTTCCTGATATTTGCATACGCATGACGTTTCTACTGACTTACGTGTTCACTGTACGGATCTCCAGACCTCCTTTTCTGCAATTTCATGGCTATCTGCTTAATTTTTACATTGTTGCTTAAATTTTGCACACCAGTGTATATACAAAAATTAACTCTTATCTTGATAATTTGTTCAGTTTAAAATTAATCCCTTATTTGCCGATTAAATGTTACACAATTCGCTCTTAAAGCCACTAGACACACTGTCCTAGGAACTTTTATTGCATTCCATAACTTTCGGAAAAAAATTTATGGATAGCAGTTCACAGAAAAAATAGTAATTCAGAAAGACGTATATATAAGTCCGGGGTAAATAACACTTTGACTAATGAGACATTTATATACGCCGGTGGCACTTAAGAGGCTTAAGTCTATTCCAGCTTTAGCATCAAAGTATAGTATATTAATTGAATTTAATACATTGTTATTGTATGGAGGGGGCACGATGAAAATTATGATTGAATATTGGGTCGCAAATATTCAAAGTTTGAGAAGCACTGTATTAAGAACATTATAATAGTACCTTTGTGAACTATTGAAAAATTACCAGGTTATACCATTACAATATCCTTATCTACATAAACAATTACAAAGTCTTTTAAGATATCTAAAATATGTTGTTTAATATATTTGAGGGTAAAATTATCCACAATTCTACAGTCATCAGTACTTTGAACACTTTGAATTTAAATTCACAAGAAGCTTCAAGCGGATAACCATACTTAATAGTTAATTTGGTGACAATTGTTTTCAATATGATTAGTAAGTTGCTTTTTAATAACTATATAAACTCAAACTCAGTGGTGCAACATCCCATGAGGGTCAGGGCATACTGTGCTCATCCCAGTAAACGTGACAATTGGACCCTGAGATGCATGAGCTGATTTACCGATCAGGTGGTCAGTCTGAAGCAAGACCCGCAGTGTTTGAGTCCCCATGCAAGCTTGGTACTCATTTACCGACCCACTGCAGTAGGGATGAAAGGTTGAATGGACCTTGCCCAGCCCAGGAAAAGAACCCTGGCATGTGGTGTGCAAGCGCGAGACGCTTCCACTCGACCATCGAGCCCTAATATATAACTATATAATTACTAAAAATAATCAGTTTAAGAAGATGTTTATATATATATATATATATATATATATAAGTTTGACTTAATTTTTCCATTTGTAAAATTATTGCTCAAGCTTAACTATTTTTATTGATTCTGATGGATTTTTCCATGCTAATTTCAAATACGTTTGTACATTTTGTGTAAAGTAAATAGTTTAATTCATATTTTAGAAAAATAATAATAAGGCAAGTACAAGGTTATTGTAATTTAATGAGTAATTGTTGTTTCAACCAATGAAGTACTCCATTATTCCAGTGTTTCTCAAAGTGTGGGGCGCGCCCCCCCTGGGGGGGCGCGAGCGTATCGAAAATTTAAAGATTTTTTTTAAAAAAAATAACCGGATAGAGAAGTAAAACAAAAGGCTTTCTTCCATAATAAAAAAAAAATACACACAACAACACTGACATAATTTATGTTTATTATCTGGCTTTTTTCCGTCATCAAATAGCTATCTTTGATTCCAAAACCAAATTAAAGAAAAAAAAACATTTTGTTTTATTTGCTGTATTTCCTCAATGAGAGATTTTTTTATTACGTTTTAACATAAAATATTACTCGTTAAAAGAAAAAACGAAACCCACAAACCCTGAGAAAAATTCTAAGAAAATAAACAATTCACCACTGTAATTATTATTGAAATACTGTACATTAGTTGTAGAAAAAGAAAAGGAAGTCATGATTCACTTTTCAGCCAGGCTGCATAGTACGTTTGCTAATCATTTGATTGACCTTCAATCTTATGGTATGGTTATTATCAATATTAGTTCCCTCCCATCTTTTATGCGTTTGCTTTTCGCTTAGGAAAATTGTAAATAATTGAGTTTTGCGATATTTGGAAAAGAATTGATTGGTTTAACATTTCTGTAGGATAATTGAAAAGTGTCTTATTTGCGTCCTTTATTATGGTCTTGTTCTTTTGAATCATTTTAGTTCAGTTTTATTGGATTTTTTCTCAAATCATCAAAGAATTGAATAGTCCTTGGAAGAAGGTAAGTATACTTTCTATAAATTAAAATATTCACTAGAATTCCGATTTGTATCGTGTACAGTAAAAATAATTCTAAACAAATGATTGGGGTGACTGAGTCCCCCACTACCATTTAATGTTAGTATCAGTACGCGCCTGCTCGGGTTAAAACATTTTGAAGTCTTCTCGCTTTAAATGTTAAAAATTAACACAATTATTCTTCATCGGAATTTTATATTCTTTTTCATAATTTAACATTAATTCTAAATGCTAATTGCGTGAGGTTTAAAATTACAGTTCTTTTAAACAGTTATTTACAATTATAGCATTTATCTAAAAAAAAAATCATTTTACATTTTTGTATACAATGTCGTGCACACAGTTTTACTCTCCTTACAGTTCAGCTATTATATCAAGAATAACGTTTTGTTTTTTTTAAAAAATGAACTCGTGCGAAGAGTTGGTGTTTCAGCCAGTATACGTTTGATGTATCAGTACTGAAGAAGGTATTTTATAAATAATTTCTTATTACTGAATTTGGCCGCGGTAGCCGACTGGTATAGGTATCGGATCGTGGCTTGCCTTGTCACGAGTTCGAGCCCAGTACCACTAAAGACCCGCCGTGTAGGGCAGCGATGCACGTTAAATCTGTTGAGAGTTGAAACGTTTTCCCGTTGTTGTGGTGTGGTAGTTAGGAGAGAGGGGTACCAGCTCAGGTGTCATCCACGTCACTTGACCATGGTTCAAAATTACGTGGTCCGTCGTCAAAAGCCCTCGTGCAGCTGAACAGTGCGACGTAAATATTCAATCAATCTTATTACTAAATTGAGAACAAGTTTAATAATTATTAGGGACTTTCACGAGCTTGTCTTGTAGAGGAAAGTTTTTCAAAGGAAGGTTTAATATCAGAAATTGACACTTAAAGAGTTATTTTTCTATATTTAGCTGAGATCTATATTTTGTCTTCAAGGCATCCACTGCAGAAAATCCGGTTTGAAAAAGGTAGGATGTTGAAAATGGTAATAGTATACGAAGTGCTTTTGTTTTCAGTACAGATAATTCCTCATCCACCTCTACCCCAAATTCAAAGAGCGATTTATTACAAAATTGCCTTTTAATTTTTCACTGGATGTGAAATTTATGAAGATTTCTTCTTCGGAAGTTGAGAGCCCTTCTGATGTATCTTGAAATAGATCCCTAATCCACTCGTAACTTGCTACCAAGCTGTCCTCGTCCAGAAAATACTTTTTAAAATTCTTTGCCAACATAGCTAAATGATTTTACATGTTTTAAAAAACCACTTTCACATGTTGTTCTACAGATTTGTAAGTTTTATCACATATCGAGCTGGGGCTTTTTTTTTTTTTTCATCATTTACTTCAGTAGTGGTAAATCAAATTTAAGTATTTTTGAGAAAATCGCCTTGATTTAATTTTTCGGAACCATGCTCGTTCGTCTGTGTACTTGTTGATTCTTTATTATGGTCGAATGTTTGCTTACGACTTAAAATGTATGTATGATATTGTTTAATCTACTGCCGTAAATACTAATTACCGTGAATTACAATTAACGTGGAAATTAAAAAAAAACTGTACATTCAAGCTAGATTCGGTAGCTATAGGAGTATCGAGTCGACCAAAACTGACTGGAATTGTACGAGGAAAAGCATTTTTACATGTTTTGCGCAGACGTCCGATAGGTTGCCCAGACTCACGCAAACGTACCCTATAATGCCAGATGTGATGTATAATGCCAGATGTGTGCGACATTAACTAGACTATTTTTCTAATGACATTTGTACTTTGAGAAATGAATATGCTGAAGGAAATAAATCTTTAATTAAATACATCATTTTTCGATCTGTTCCAATTTAAAAATTAGAGAAAAAAAATAACATAATTCTAAGTAATATATATTTTAAGTAATTTTCTTAAAATATATATTGCTTAAAAGTTACATATACACAAAATTTAATATACTTATCGTATTAATTTGTACGGTTTATAATTAAGATCGTATTGTAACTTTAGCGTCTCTCTCTCAAAGTGCATTTTTATTGCAGTAAATACATTATTGCTGTTGTACAGGGGGGCGAGACAAAAAATTATGATTGAAAATTGGGTCGCCAGTATTGAAAGTTTGAGAAACACTGCTTTTAATGTATGAGTGGTGCACAGAGTATTTTATGACCAATTAATTAATACTAAATTAAGAACAAGTTTAATAATTATTAGCTACTTCCATGGGCTTGTCTTACAGAGCAAAGTTTTTGAAAGGAGATTTAAGATAAGAAATTGACCCTCTGAGTTCACTTTCTGTATTTAGCTGATATCTATATTTTGTCTTCTAAGCAACCACCGCATTTTGTAATATATGTTCCAATTTAAAAATCAGAGAAAGGAAAAATAACTTAGCAATTATCTTAATACTTAACTTTTTTTTGCTTAAAAGTAACATATACAAAATTTAATACTTATGTCATGAATTTGTACGGTTTATAATAAATATTGTTGCTTTATCGTAAAAGTGTTTTATTATTGCATTCACACACACAGTAAATTATTATGTATAAGGGGGGCGTGATAAAAATTGTGATTGAAAAGGGGGTCGCCAGTATTGAAAGTTTGAGAACCACTGCATTATTCCAACCAATTACAGAGCATTATTGAAAAAGGGTTGAAAATCAAAAGTGAAGCATGTTTAGGGAATTTAAAGCAAATCTGTATTGCAATTTGAAGAGCATGGGGTATAATATTGTAGTTATGGTAAATTTTCTTTTCAGTTTACAAAATGTCGCTTTTGAAAAAAGAATAGTACGCTATATACATATATTCTGAAGCCCAATGTGATATTTTTACCGTCGTGTGAACGTTGAAAACATTTAGATTTCCTGAAACAAATAGTATTGCGAACATGAAGCAATATGGTCATCCGAGAAAAACAACTTTTACGTGAATACGGGGTGCTTCACAGGATTTTACTTAAAAAAATAAAGCTTAATTCATTTAATTTTGATGTAATTGCTTTTGACAACGATTGTGAATATGTGCCTAAGAACTGAGTGGAAGATTGCTGAAAATTGGATTACGAGATTTTAAAGCTTAGCCTAAACCATTACTTTCTGATTGTGCAGGCAAGTGAGTATTCATTATGACTGTCAGACTTAGAAAAGAAAGTATTTGATAATAAAAGCTAGCTTTGTGTTTTCGATTACAAAAATAGTGTATTTGTAAGACAACACGCTCATAAAGAATTCAGCCCTCGGTGTCTGAATCCAGGAACAACGCACCTGATGAAAATAATGATATGAGGTTGCACGTATTTGTAAGAATTTACATAGAGAAAAGACAGAGAAAACCAAAGAATATAAACAAAATAATACACAGTACTACAAAATGAATTGCTACGAACAGTGGGAGATATTTTTGGAGATCAGTCATGGCTTTTTCAGGATGACAATGCTCCATATCTCTGTGTAAAAGTAATTCAAAAATGGTTCGAAGACAATACTGTGAATAAGACGACTAAGACAGAACAGTCTTCGGATCTTAATCCAATACAGAACGTGTGGCATAACATTAGTTTTAATATTCGGAAGAAAAGCCTTCAAACAAAACTAAGTTAATTGAAGTTTTAATATTTCCTTTCAGCCCTATTGTCACTAAAGAATGTTTTGTGAAATTGATGCATTCCATGTCCAAAATATGTAGATCCGTATTTAAATCAAACTACTGGCTCATAAAATAAACATAAAACATCCATGTAATTTTCAAAAGCCATGTTAAATGGACTGTGCCTGTAGTGTGCTATTCTACTAAGTAAATTATGTTTATCCATGTTGTGTCATTTTGTACCTAATTTACCTTCTTGTTCTCAGGTAGCTGTACTGTGCAAAACACTTGTGTGATTTAAAAAACTAGTAAGAGGTTTGAAATCCGCATTAAAAATACATTAGAATCAATAACAACATTTAAGATAGTACAATAATTTCATATAGAACAAATATTTTATAAGGCAAAAAGAAAAAAAAAATGGTTGTGTGGTCACCACCTCTCTTTCTTTCTCTCTCTCTTTATGTATATATATATATATATATATATATATATATATATATATATATATATATACTTTAAAAATTAGAAGTTTCAACTAAGTTCTGAATTAAATAATATAGCTGAAAATTATAATTAACTAGAGATAAATAATTATCATTTAAAATATTCGCAAATGTTTAAGCAAAATAGTGAGAGTAAAGGAAACCTTAACATTTTAGATTCATGAAATGCATTCAAATTATTTTAGAACTTTACTTTCTATATAAAAGTAACTTATGAGATAACTAAGTTATCTTTCGAGAAGTATTCTAATTCTAGTTAAATGATATTTATTTCCTAATTTCAGCTTAATTGTAAACCATAAAAAGTTCTACGCAATAAAAGGATGGGGTACTGTTCTTATTGAATTCATTATCTTTTACAAATCAGTAATTCTAATGTTTCTACACAAATGTTATTAAGAGAAAATATACCCGGGTTGCTTGATTGAATTTTTATCGTTATTTCCAACGTCTGCTAAAAGTCTTCGTTAATAAATTCAGTGAGATAGGCTGTAGGATTTTCTTAATTTGCTTTCTAAATGCAATCAAATCATTAATGACCATTATTTAAGGGGTACATTAAGATCAATGCAATCAGAATGTAAGGCTGCATGGTTATTAAACTTAATTGCGTGTTTCAATAGCAAAATAAAGACTGCATTTATTGCTATGCGATGGGAGTTCTAAAATCTTCCGAGTGCATGAAAGTTAATATCAAATTAACTCTATCGAAAAAAAACAAATAGTTAATACTTTTATATTATTATTTGAAATTATTATATTACGCCTTAATTTGGCATAGTTAAATGTGATATGAATGCAAACATTGAGATCTTTAACTGTGCTCTGTAATTTACTAGTAAACTCTTTCATTATGCATGCTGTATAAGTCAATAATTTAATTAACAATGCAATAATTATTATTTAGAATTTATCGTTGATAAATTCTAAATTTCTCAGTAATAGGCTATAGTCGATAAATTTAAATTAACAGCTAATATCAACACAAAGAGAAATATCAACTCATATACAAAACACTTAAATAAAAAATAAAAAATTACATACAGTCGTCTCCCGATATAACGAACTCTTATTTTACGAATTTTGCAATATAACGAGTTTTTTTCTTTTCCCTAATTAAAACATAGGCAAAACACCCTGTTTAGAGATTAATAAACTCCTAAGAAATGAGTTATTTCAACTTTATAAATTATAGAAAAAAATTGGATTTCTTTTCAAATGACCTCGTTTTCTCACAAAAGAGAAAAAATAACTTTCTTCTGAATTCCAAATTTTAACAGCAAAGATTGCAACCCATTATTTTCGTTTTTACAGGTGTAAATCTATCATGATGGAAACCTATTGTGAGAGTTTTGAATAGGACAGGAAATTGCTCATCTAATCTCACTCCACAAAGCAGGGATTATCTTTCAAGATTTTATCATTTGTTCTTTTTCTTGAGAGAAGGCAGGTTTATTATAACTACGGTTTTGCAGAAATTTTTGTTTTTGAGAATTTGTTAAGCATGGCAGATTGTCGGTAACAAATACGTAGCGATTTTTATGCAGAAATTGGTAATGAAACTCTTATTAAATCTCGTATTTTCTAATTCCTTAAATTGTAGGGGAACAGTGAAAACAAACCTTATGCAGAAGGATGTAAAGGACACAGTATTTTCTTCTATACACAATGTCGAAAAACGAAAATATTGCCAAGCGTCTATTAGTCATTATTTTAAAATTTCTAATTAGCTAGTGCGTAGTATTTTTATATGCTGAATAAAAAATGTGTAATATCTAAATATGGGTATTTGTTGTGTAAATGATTATGATAGAATTTTAAAAAGTAAATGCAGAAATTTTATTAATTTTTTTGATCCCCGATATTAATGAGTAACCCTGATTTAACGAATTAAATGTTCAGCACTAAGGAATTCGTTAAATCTGGGTCCATGTATATATATATATATATATATATATATATATATATATATATATATATATATATATATATATATATATATATATATATATATATATATATATATATATATATATATAACGATTCGAAGTAAGCGTCAAGAACTTTTCGGGAAATCAGTTTTTTATTCAGACATCCATCAAAAAACATCTTAACAGGGAGAGAAACCAAATACATTTTTTCTGATTTTTAGTGGACTTGATTCATCTGACGTCATAACCACATGATAGTACTCTAAGCAAATAGCCACGTGTTTCATTCGACTAAGTATTTTGGCGGCATTTTCAGATTTGCATCTACTATCATGTAACAAAATGAAACCCTTTCTTTCTTTTAACTTAAAACAAAATACATTTTTTATTTTTATCTGTTATTGTTAGCTTTATATATATTTTCTTTTAATTTCACATTAATATTTCTTTATTTTTATTGCAAAACTACGAGTTGGTAAATTATCGGAACACCTATCGCTAAATTATGTTGCTCGCCTATCGATTCCGGTTGCCCCAAACACCTATGGCTAAATTAAGTTGCTTGGTGATTCATTCCGGCTGCCAAAATCCGTGACATCGCGTAGCTCTACCCCCCTCGTCTACACTTTAAAACTTATTTTTTTAAATATAGAGGACTAGCTGGTATACCCTTTCTTCGCACGGGTGAACTGAAAAATTAAACAACACATATTGAAGGATAAAGAAGTTTTTAATGAGTTAAATTTACGTGAATTTCAAATTAAACAAAAAAAGCTTTTTGCATAACTCAACTAAGCCAAAAAAGAAAGAAGAAAAAACACCTTTGTTATAAATTTTAAGTATGTAGATCTAATAGCTGATGAAAAGGAATTTTTTTTATTTATAACTCCCCGTAACACTCTTGAAGGTCGATTTTTGAAAATAGCTCTCTAAGCTGTTGTCTGCTCAGCAAAAGTAACACATTGTTAACGTTTTGTGTAATGAACGCTTAAAACAGTGTATATAATTTATATCTGAAAGTGTAATACATTAATATTACTTTCTGTTGTATTTATTTTATGTTAAAATTGTAGAATTCGCAGGAAACGCCGTTTCTTAAATTATAATGGCAATTCAATGAAAAACATAGCGATATGTTAATGATAGAGTCAAGTTGGCAAATGTCTAGCTACTTTCATAGCTCGAGCTTTTTTGGAGCTTTGTAAGACACGCCGTGTAGGGGGGCGATGCATGTTAATACTTGATACACCGCATTATGATTTACTGCAGTTTTCTCATACAATATTTATTTTTGGATCGCTACATTGAAAAAACTAAGGGATATACATAAACAAAATACTCCACTTTGGAAAATTTAATCCGTTAGAGCTAATAAATTAATTAAAGATATTCCACTGCAACATTAATTATGTATACCTTTCACTTAAATTAAATAGTCAAATCGTTTTCTAAGGTCTTCATTAACATACAAAAACATAAGACACTTAAATTTTGACAAACTATTTTTTCGGGACAAAAAATAATCTTTGCAATCCGCTGGAAACGCAATATCTGCTACAAAACTATTTGCCTTCCCCACTAAAATACTCATCATAGAGAACCCATGCTGCCATTTATCTTGGAAGAGTGGGTTTCAAAGAATACTCCTGCTAAGTATTGGTAGAATATTCCTTCTAAGTTTGTGTGGTGTGGTAGTTAGGAGAAGGGGATGCCAGCTCAGGTGTCGTCCACGTCACTTGACCATGGTTCAAAATTACGTGATCCGTTGCCAAAAGCCCTCGTGTAGCTAAACAGGGTGACGTTAATATTCACACACTCCAAAAATTATAGTACCGTAGTTATAATTATTTTTATACTTAAAAACGCAATATCTGCATATTCAATTAAAATTATAGAGTTATAATTAACTACTAATCACAAACAAATTTTGAAAAATTGTCAAAATGATGTAGTATGGAAGAGAAAGTTTATCTACTTTAAATACCAGAATCGATAAAAGCATTTATTTTGAAAAAAAGATCAATTTCTTACTACCAAATGTGCACAATAAAATCATAAAAAAAACCATTAAAAATTAGTTTTATAACAACCTCTCCCCTCAAAACTTAGTTTTATTCTGAAATAAAAAAAAATAGGGATTATGCTGATAATAAGAATTAAATAGAAGCGAAAGTCTTTGCGTAGCCAAAACAAAAATGGTTTCTTCTCAAACAAAAGATAGATATATGCTGTCGTGGGCTTTTTTGCAGCGCACAAGAGAATTGCTTGCAGATGGCAGAATTTGTTATTACTTATTTGACAAATATCGTTATATTTTAGACACTTCACACAATATCTTTATAAATTATAGCATATGCTATAAATTATAGCCTATGTGTTATTCTGATGTATAAGCTATATTATTGTAAAGTTTCATTAAAATCCATTCAGTTGATTTTGCGTGAAAGACGGTCAAACATGCTCCCAAACTTTCGCAATCTATAATATATATCTAGATATTGTTCATTTGAACGACCTATAATTTTTTGAAACACAATGTGACTGACAAACTAATTACTAAGCCTAAAAGTATACAGAAACACAGTAAACGAGGTCAAAAAACAGAAGTATAAACTGATCTTAATTTTAATACTGTAAACGAAAAAAATGCATGTATCTAATAAGTATACGAAGAAAGCAAAAAACTAGAAAATGTATTAAAAATATTTAGAGCACTAAAAAAATTTAAAGAATATAAAATTTTAATAAAAGCAAAATCGACGGTTAGCACACAACAAATAGTGTAATACGATTAAATGTTATTGTCTATTTGATAATCTCGTAGCAATTGCTAAGCGATCGCAGCTCCTTCTGGTAATGAATCGACCCCATTGCATTGTATATTTATTTCCAGAACTACTAATTTTTTAGTTTAGGTTTCCACTTGAGAGTAAGGTTTGGGAACGTATAGGTGCAAATCAAAAACTTTAATGAGCTTTGATTGGAGTCTTATGTTTGGACTATCTTTTCTGCGAGATTATAAGCTGTCTAAAATTTAAGACTCGAATATGAACGAAAGGAAAATAAATGTTATCGATGGAAAGTAGAACTTTTTTTGACAAATTAATTATCCTTACATAAAAATATATTTTCATAAAATGTTTCTTCTGAATTAGCTTTTTTAAGAATCTGCTTGCTTTAATTTTAGCAAATTTATAGCTAGATGAATCGGTAATTATGTTCTTCTAAGTACGTATATTTGTATATACTTATTTATTTACTCATATTTATGTACGTATGTGATGTAATACTGTAGCTTAAAGGAAGCATAACTATCATTCACCGTAGCTTGGTCTTTAGAGCACTGGACGGCAAATCCGTCGATCGTTGATTCGACTCCCAACCAGTGCGTTTCATCCAAAGAGAGAGAGATTGGAGTTTTAATTTAAAAATATTATATCTCTGCACGCAATATATGGTTGATTCTAGAACTTTCTTTACTACTTAAGTCAGATATTTCTCGTACGTAAATTATACGGAGCGGGTGCCAGCGCATACGCGCTTTTTTATGTCCAGTTATTTCTCAAATAATTTTCTAGGTATATAAAAATTGAGAAGCCTTCCAGAGATGTGAGGGGAGTTCTCTGTTATGTTCTAATAATTACGTGTGAAGTTTAATCGTGTGTGTTTATTTCAATCTCCGTGACAATACAAACAAATACTATATTGCAGTTTATGTGTGATATCTTTATTTTGCTCTTCCTTTTTAATTATTATTTTTCGTTTCGTATTTTTCCATAAGTTACTCGTAGCATTAAGCATTATTCGATCAAATAAGCACTAATTTATCTTTACTACGGTATTTAATGTATCAGATTATTAAATGCTGTAATTTTAAAATGAATACTTTTATAAGAATATTTTTTACGCCAAGGTTGATTTAGAAACATTCCAAGTAGAAATTTGTTAATGTGTTTTCCTTTGATTTTTCATTGATTTTTTATCAACATCATGCGAATTTTAGAAATAACTGAATTCAGTTGTGAAATTTTAAATTACAATTGTTAGAGATAAACATTTCATTTTCAACGTTGCAATAACGCATAGCCAGTTGATTTCATACTTTTGTTTATTCGAAAAGAAGAAATTCTATAAGTTTTTCAGCTCGTAAATAATTTTATTTATCGAATTATAATTAAATTATTTGAATCATAATCATTAGCTCTAATGCACTTGCAAATTAATAAACAATACTTGTAACCTAATTACAATTCAGTTTAACTAAAAAGGCGCTAAGAGTTCTTGCAAAAATTTAAGGCAGAATATGAAGAACTTAAACGTTCGTCATAAGCAAATAATTAATGGTACGTCAAATTACTAATTATTATTTTTGTTAAATGAAAGCATTAAACATATATCTTTCTAAGAAATAATATTTCGAAGTACTATGTGACATAAATGTAATTATAATGTTTACTGATATATAATATGCATTAGAAAAATACTAGTATGTATTAGGTTATTTTATATATAAAGAACTAATAATAATTCAAATTTATCATCTCGTAGCAATAGTTTCATAAAGCTGCAGTATGCCTTTGTAAATCAATGTTGTTGTAACAAACTGTGTTTTCGAGGTAGATTATAGCGTTGATCTAATTATTGGGTTGATGATAAATTAATTAAGGTACATCCTTAATTATATTTATCTTTCTAGTTTATTTCACTAGATCGCGGGGAGAAATCGACAATGTTGTCACATACTCATACTTAATACACAAAATAAATAATGAGATTAATTATAATTAATTACAGAGTTTGAGACAAGAACTTAATTAATAAAGTCAAATTCCTATTTCCAGATGAAAACCGAAATAAGGCTTTTTTGCGCAAGGTTTTGTGCGTAATTAAGCCTTTAAATAAGTTTTCATAAGTATTAGATTCTTCTTAGAACTGAAATTTCAAAATGGAGGTAGGAATAATTAATACTTGTATGGAATGTACCTCGATTAGTTTTTTTACAAGAAATACATTTTATTAATTAAGATCATTTTATTTAAAATTAAAATTTGATTTTGATACTTAAAATTTGGGGGAAAAATACATCACTTCCCATGTTTCCAGTACCTGGATAAGAATAAAAAATTAATAACAGGTAATATCCCAAAGAATTCACTTTGAGAAGACGAAAATTCTTTTCTCTCTGAAACCTCAAACGCTATAACTTGAATAAACTACAGACTTCTTATTGGTTGAGCAAATTTTTGATTTGGCTCCAAATTCTTTAGAATTTTGGTGCTAAAATACCAATTAGCAAGCTTACCCTGAAAGGCTCTTATTATAGCTCTTCGGACAGTGGTCAGTCTCAATCCAAGGGTTGACTTTGAAGGTTTGTTTGTATGGGAAACTTTTCCGTGATAAATCTATTCGTTGACTTCTTTTTTTTTTAATGGAAGAAAATTTGAAAAAAAAATGTTTTGTTTGAGGGAAAAGATAATTAGATTAAATGATCTAAATGATCCAATTATATTAATGATGCGATGTTTTTCCCGCTGCTGCATTTTAGGAGCAAAGTGTTATCTGTTTTTCTTCTAAAATTTACTTTGAAAACAATAATATCTTTTTAGAAGCACGAGTTGATTTTCCCTCTTCTTTTGAATGAAGGAAGTAAGAAAGAAAGAATTATATATATATATATATATATATATGTGTGTGTGTGTGTGTATGTATATATATGTAGGATTTTCCGTTTGAATCATTTTGTAAAAGGTTGAGTCATATCCTTTTCAGAGGACTATTAATGTCAATTTTGTTTATTACCGCATTCCGAAGCAGCGCCGGCTTGAATAATTTTTTGACAGAGGCCTACTACCCCCCGCCTGTTCAACACGTCACGTTTTGTGCGCATTTCACGCCCAGCGCGGTTTCAGTCCAAGCATGAGAAATGTAAGTAATTTCCCCCGTCTTCTAATGGTATAACTCAACTTTCAATTAACTCAATTTCTGCATGTCTCTTCCCCTTTGTAAATATTCCCCTTGTAAATTTCCCCCAAAATTTCAAATAAATTCTATAATTTTTTTTTACTTAAATGAAGTATCAATACGTTTAAATGACTTTGATTCCATTAATTCATCACAAACCCTTTAATACTTTACCCCTAGACAACTACCTTGTCAATTTAAAATCCCGACTTCTGAAGAGTGTTATTTTTATTCGAAGATTTTAGTCGGACTCCCCCACACACACATATACACTGGTGTGCAAAAAATTAAGGACGAGACGGTTTTTTCAATATAACTTTGTACAAAAAGCTTTCAAAATCAACACATTTAATACCGTAAGATCCCCAATACGTAAGGACATGTCATAATGTAAGCAACACTTAATAAAAGAGAAATCAGAGGGATAAAAAGAAGCTTGATTGAAAAAGTAGCATGGAGCGCAATGCGACTGAAGGCCGAAAAATCCCTGTGATGGGTGTCCAGCAAGAAACATCCGGTCTTTAGTAGGGGATATGATCTCCCCAAATGACAGCTAGGCAGGTTTCACAGCGTC
Organism: Trichonephila clavipes; assembly: GCA_019973935.1. Taxonomy (NCBI): domain Eukaryota; kingdom Metazoa; phylum Arthropoda; class Arachnida; order Araneae; family Nephilidae; genus Trichonephila; species Trichonephila clavipes. The sequence continues at coordinate 2,076,885 of BMAU01018228.1, read as the reverse complement.
TGCCCATGCTGAGAATGTGGGTGTCAATGAGTTGTTGAGGCATTGCTGCCCATTCGTCTTGCAGCGCCAATCGAAGCTCCCGAATCGTTACTAGTGGTAAGGTAGGAGCTGCCAATTTTCTGCCAATTTAGAAAATCCCATACATGCTCGATGGGATTGAGATCCGGAGATCGTGCCGGCCAATCCATACGTTCAAAATCCTCAAAAAAAAAAATTTCAAGAGCTGTTTGGCAGCTACTGTTAATGACATGGTGCATTGTCGTCCATGAAAAGGAACTTAGACCCATAGTGCCTCTAAAAGACGCACATATGGAAGAAGAATCTCGTTACAATAACGGGTCCCGTTGACTGAACCTGCGTCGAGGATGTGAAGGTCTGTACGACTACCAAGCATGATGCCTCCCCAAACGAGAACACCGCGACCTCCATACCTGTCCCTTTCAATGATGTTCGAGGGATGATTGTGGCTTCCAGCTCTCTCCAGATGAATATGGTTGAGAATCGCTACAAAAACTGAATCTGCTTTTTCTGTAAAGAGTACTCGTCCCCATTCATTGTCTTTCCTATTCCGGTGTTCCCGGCACCACAGAGAACGCCTTCTCCGATGGGCAGGCGTTAAAGGTAAATTACCGTACAGGGCATCGTGCAAACAGACCACCACCGTACAGTCTTCTGGCCACGGTAAAACGCGATATCGGTCGTCCAGTCGCCTGTGTCGTGTGTCTAGCGATTTCTCCCGCTGTCTGCCGCCTGTTTCTTCTGGCCTGTAAGACAATGTACCGGTCATCTGCGGGTGTGGTTCCTCGTGGACGACCACTACTGAACCCCCGGATAGCTGTTCATGTAGTTTGAAATTGTCTCCAAAGTCGTGAAACGATGCTGTGAGCAATTCGAACTCTGCAGCCACACTTGTCACACTGCGGCCTTCCTCCAACTTTATCCCAATGATTCGACCTTGGTAAATAATCCAGATGTCGTCTAACAGATTGATTATTCGCCATTTCTCGCTGAGGCAGCTACTGGTGTGATTTTAACCGCTAAACGGCGTGCATTCTCTTTGCCAGAAATACTGATCTTACACCGACAACATACTTTATACTACCAGACACTCCCCATTACGTCTACCTGCATATCTGCGCATGTGCTACCGTACATCACCCTTTCTTAATCTCCTGATTGGTCTTTCTGTCCGCTCTGCCTCTTCGTTCAGCTGATATGCTAATTTTTCGACTTCGTCCTTAATTTTTGCACACCAGTGTGTATATATATATATATATTCCCCCTATAAATTTATATTGAAATAATATATATATATATATATATATATATATTTAAATATATAAAAAAATCACAATTATCAATTTAAAAATTTAAATATATGAATCCTAAAATACCAAAACACTTCAGAATATCAATAACTATATATATATATATATATATATATATATATATATATATATATATATATATATATATATATAGTGCAGTAATGGAGGATTGATAATTTTTCGTTGCAGGTACCGAAAATTTAGAAATAATATATGTTTTTTTTTTTTTAAACAGAAATCATGATCACATAATTTGACCACCCTAAGCCATGCATTCCACATGTTTTTCTCATTGTTCCATTTTAGAAACCCCGTTTTTTCCTCATTTTGGAGACCGCACTTTTCCATTGGTTATCGTTTTGAACGCTAGTTTTTTTTAAAGAAAGAAAACATTGTTTTTTTCTTGGCGTCATTTGGAAAAAAAAATTGTCGCCAAAATGACCAGAGGCCGTTCTGGGATTCTACCTAAACTACGGTGAAAAATATATGGATTATAATGTGTGCATCTTGTTCTGAAGGTATTTTAAGGCTAATGTCGACGAACTTTTAAACTGGTAGAGGTGATGAAGACGAAATCAGATTTGGCAACCTACTCTCCATTCTTCCATATGAAGCTAACGTAAAGACTTCCAATATCCTTACGAGAAATATCTTAAGATGGTGAAATGTCTCACAAAATTATCTATAAGTATAATTAACATTTTGTACTGTCATATTTTGTAATACAATATACTCGCTTGATAATATACTCGTTATTTAAAAATAATATATTTCTTTTAGATACTGTATTCGAAGCATTCTATTGTACTTTAAAAACTACACGTAAGAGATCGCTGATTTTGAAAATATAAAATAGATATGTATACATTTTTTAATTTAAAATATTGATTCGAATAATATACAAATGTTTATTAAAGCATTAAAATAAAACAGTAAATAAAAGTACCATTACAAGGACGTACTATTCTTTATAAATATGAAACATGTTGTTCACTACACGCAATCAGAGTTTCACAGTCATCACCATTATAGTCTTAAAAACAATTCAAGAATAATGTTACTTATAAATATGAAGGATAGGGCTTATTTTATTATGTGTTTTGCTCCGCAGCATATTTCATGCTCCATTTCTTTAAATTTTCAGTTCAGAATAGCTATGTTTAATCTACACAGGGAAAGAACGCAGAAGAAGTTCAATAGGTAAAATATTAATTTTAATCGGATTAACTCTGGCATTTCAAACTCATGACTATTCATGACTGCGTGAATATGAAACTAATCTGAAATTCATGCCTGATTCAACACACACAAGGATAATCCTTCACGCAAGCCTCCAATAAACCTGAAACACTCACAGCAAAGGCATCAAAATATATAATAGGAGACCAAAGACAAAATCGGAACTAATGTAGGCCTTTTGGTGCTTAAATGGAATCTCTGAGTATTTCATGAGTATTGCTTAAGCGTATTGACTTATTTGAGAAATAGTTTAAGAAATATTACGTTTCGCAAAATGCTATAAATATCTGATGTTATGTAAGTGAAATTCTAACTGAAAGTAGCATGAATTTCTGTTCTCCATTTTCTTATGTTGCTTCATTTTATGTATGAAATATGTATTTATTATTATGAGATGTTATCTACTAATATGTCTGCGTATATCGTATGAGGAAAAATTGATACTCTTTCAGCTATAAAACAAAGACTAAATATATTTCCAATATTGAACACACTATTTTAAGAAATATGGATGATTGCCACATTCTACTCAGTATTTTTCAATTCCTACTATTTTATCTCTTGCTCTCTCTATATATTTTTTATTTATACACTAATATTTTTATTGTTTAAATTTTCAATCGTTAATAAAATACTTTCTATATTCATCCAATCAAGTTCAAATAAATTTTTTTTAAACTTGTAGGGTATGGCATTTGACGTTAATGCAGTTTTTTCAAATATTAATAAATAATAAATTAAATTAAATTATATTAAATCAATTACCGGTTTTTGCCGCCAACTTAGATTCGTCTCTATTGTTATAACAAAATAACTGTTAAAACAAAGACAAAAGTTGGCGTCGAAAACCTTTTTTTCAGCCAAACTGGGTGTGCATTGTTACAACAAAGCAGACAAATCATACTCTTTTTTTAGTTCCTACTATTAGTTCACTCTCTCCCTATATATATATTTCAAATACCCAATCGTTAATAAAATGCTTCCTATTCATCCATTCAAAGTAGGAATTGACTTGAGAAATGTTTTATATTACTTGTTCATATGAAATACAATATTGATTCGTTTTTTAAGAAGAATTGAATCTACACCAAATAAAGGAAATTGAAAGTCAAAGAGGGATTCTGTTTCACCCATAAGAAAACGATACCTTTGATTGAATATGTTCAATATTATATTTGTTGTTGTTACTAATGCCACCTGATCCGCATGAGCCAGATCGTGACCATTGAAATTCCTCATGTCCAAGAACTATATTGTACACCTGTCGTTACCCGTAGCCTTTAGCTCCAAGCAGGTGACGCACGTTTTGGCTCGTTTCTATCTCACTATTGATATACAACATCCTTGGAGTGGTTAGGCACCTCCTATCTCTCTTTCTCTTCCACTAACCACACGAGAGGACTTTCTGCTCGACAGGTATTTTGAGTACTCCCATTCCGCGAAGGCACTATACATTTCCAAAACACCTCTGCCTTTTCTGGGATTCGAATCCAGGTCCTAAGGCAAGGCAGTCATCATCGCTAACCACTTCACCAGATGGACGGCATATTATACTTACTTATGTTAGATGTCATCATTGTTAAGTTGAACAGTTATAGCGATTCTCTCAAAATATTTCTGTTTCTTTATTACTTAATTGTATTTATATTTTCGCATTATTTTGCATTACATTTATTTATGCAAAGATTAATTATCAGTTTCATTTTTACGAACAAATTATTTCCTTAGAAACAATTATAACATTAAATATTATCTTAGACATGTCGAAAATTACTTAGAGAATTATTGAAAAGGTGTAGGAAAGGCTGTAGCATTTATTATCGAATATTTAGCAAATAATACTGGGGAATTTTTAGGCATGGCTAATTTATTTATTTAATTATTAAGTAGGTTTGATTGATTGATTGAATATTAACGTCTCACTGTTCAGCTACACGAGGGCTTTTAGCGACGGACGGCGTAATTTTGAACCATGGTCAAGTGACGTGGTCGACATCTGAGCTGGCATCCCCCTCTCCTAACTACCACACCACACCAACGGGAGGACGTTTAAGCTCACGACAGATTTAACGTGCATCGATGCCCTACACGGTGTGGTGTCTTTAGTGGTACTGGGCTCAAACTCGTGACAAGGCAAGCCATGATCCGATACCTATACCACTCGGCTATCACGGCCACATTATTATGTAGGAAATATTTTGCGATGGATTTATCAAATACATATTAACACATTCGTAAATATGTGTTAAGTTTCAAAACAATTTTTTGCTTTGAATAAAAGCTGTAAAATATATTAGTAGAAAGTTTTTTTTTATTATAATATTTAGTTACAAAAACAATACGTTATAGAGTCAAATTACATCAGTATCAACAATGTATACATTCATCTATATTCTTTTTGTTCTGCTTAGTATCACAGAATAATCTATATCACAAATAAATAAGAATGTGAATCTTTTCCACATTTATTGCGTTAAGATTACACTACTAATTTCGAAAAATATTAATAGCAAGTCATGCCACTAAACGTTTTAAATTTTTCTAGGAGGAGGTGAATGATACCATTTGTTCTTCTATTAACATAAACGTTTCTACATGAAAGAAAGAGTTATTAGAATATAGCTGATACTGGTTCACGCAGATCTCAAAACTTACAAACACCTAAGGTACGCATAAGATGTTATAATACAGTTAGTAATATAATACAGTTTCTGACAAGGAATGACTTACTTTTATCCCATTTCCTCAGATTTAAATATATGAAATTAATCCCAACTCTCCCTCCAGCTCCGTTGGGGAAGCGGCCCTTTGAGTGTTCCACTGTCCGCTGACAAAGGAATTGTATCTCATGAAACTTATACATAGTACAAGGTATATATAGTTGACTACTTTAAACAGTGGCTCATATTACACATTGAAATCTTATTTCCTATCAGAAAATAGTTTTAGTCACCTCAAATAGCAAACAAAAAGTTTATAAAGGCTTCATAATTTAAAAATAAACATAAGTTAAAAATATTTTCTATTTTATTCAAGTTTTATAAGATATACATTTTCTTAAGCTAATGTTTCTTAGCGAGATACAATGTTTCAAATTATGGATTTCCTCTAAACATTTCCTAACAAATTCTAGTTCTATGGGGTTATTTATCTAAATATATCGTGGAGGCCAGAAAACCTAAATGTCATTAACTTTACACATTTCCCGGAACATTTGCTGGAATACATTGCACATTAGACCCTAATTCTCACAAACTGAAGAAAAATTGCTTTCGGGCATGAATTCTATCTTGAAATGAGCCTTGAAGATTAGTGAAAAAGATTTTGGTGACGTTTAGGATAAGGGTGAATTTTTCCGAAACCACACAACCTGTCAACCACATGTCAGTATGAAGTGTCATTTATTTGATTTAAATTTAAGATACTTTTGTTTGCAATCTGCAATGCTCATACACGGCGGTACGTGAAGGAGAATTAAAACCTCGTAGTGTCATCTTTCCTTTCATAAAACACTAAAACTGCATTTTATTAGAATAATACCCAGCTACATCATGGAACTAATTTCTAGCACCTGCATTCTTTCATTGTCCACTCTTTCCTAACTGGTGCAATTCTGAGTTATTTCCAAAGATTAACAACAGCGTCTAAGTTCTGAAGACCCAATTGTTCCTGGATCACACCGATCTAAATACCTAAGGGGAGCTCTTTGATCAGTAATCCCTCATGAGAAATCGTGCTGATTTTACGAGTCAATGACTCGACAGGTAGCAGTTTGTATCAGTGTAAAATCAGAACATTGTTATTTTGTTCTTGCATAAAATATTCCATTTATATGCACTGTTTGTTTTATCTTATTTTTACATGTGTATAACATCTGGCGATTTTCGTCCATTCAGATTGCTCGTTCTTCGTGTTTCGCTTTTTATGCTTTATAAGGCATACACACTCAGACGTACACAAATATGGATCGATAGATATAGGCATGTGTTACCGTTAAAACGTGAAAATTGTTGATGTGCAGATTACCTAGCTAAATTGCAGCTTAACTAGTTTGCTCCTTTAAAGTGAGGAATCGAAGATTTCCTCATTTTAAGGTATCCGACTTCGTTCAGAACCATGATTTTGCAAAAGCGTATAAATGGATAATATTTATGATATTTACTGTCACTTAGATTAGAAAATTTATATAAAATAATTTTAAGAATATCATTACAATAAATAATTATTTAAGTATAATATTTTGACAAAAAATGAACATAGAATGTCCAATTTTTAAAATATTCTCCTTTTGTGAAAAATGCTTCTATTATAATAATAGTTTGCCTGTATATACCTCAGACATCTGTACAAAGGCTCAAATAGAATTTTTGAAATATATAACTTAGAAGTGGGTTTATCCATGTTTTACGACAACAGAGGGGAGCATTTTTAAGAAAAAAGGTGATAATTATTTCAATTGGTTGCAACTCTGAAAATAATGTGAATGTTTAAAAAAAAACTAGTTCAGTTTTTCTGGAGAGAAGTCTTTACTTTATATGAGTAAAGTATTATTTTAGAAGCATTTTAAATAAAAAGAGAACATTTTGAAAAAAAGGTTATTCTAAGTTAATTTTTTGCCAAAATATTGTATTTAAATAATTTTTTACTGTCAAAATGTCCTTAAAATAATTTTATACAAGATGTAACGGCTTGGCACATAGCACTAGGAGGCTTGTCACCTAGCGCCCGATAGACTAGGAAGATGTGCTGTGAACTAACTGTTTTGGCCTTTGAGCGGGAAGGAGAGAAGAAAAGGAGTGTGGTCTCGACCGTGAAAATAGAGGACGATGCCTGTAATTCCTTTTGCGATTTTTAATTGTAAATAGAGTAGTAAATATAGTGATGTGCTTTGAAGCAAATAATAAAACAGTAAATTTGGTTCATTTGAGTGATTATTAATTCAATAAAAAAAGACGATCCTACAATGTATTATAATTTAAGTGACACTAAATATCATGAAAATTAACCATTTATCTGCTTTTTTTAAAATCACAGTTTCGAACGTAGTCGGATACCTTAAACAATTAATCAGACATTTAAAATTAATTCAAAATAAAAAATAAAATAACGAATTTAAGTTTTGAAAAACTAAATATGTAAACAATAATTGAATTGAAACATTAAACAATGTAAGGTTAAGTGATTCTTTTTTATTTACCTTAATCAGGTATCCTCATAATAGTGGTTCCCGTATCTTTAAAGTTCAAAAGTTTGCTTCTCTGATTTTTCTATTCTGTTAGGAATTTTGACTGAACCTTGATTCATCCCAGAATAATTTATCCTAAAATATTAGAAACAGAGAGACAGAGACAGTAAATGTATTCGAAAAAATACTCCTTGAATTAATTTATAATATATTTAATTAAGACGAATAGTTTCTTCTGAAAACAAATTAAATTTTAAAAGTTTCAATACTATCCTATAAAGTATAGTAGCAGATTCAGATGTAGCAATTTTGCAATCATTATATGCATTAATGTCCTCTTAATTGCAGTACAATTTTATAACCCATTTGATTCTTTGTATTGTAATGTTCCAAATGATTGATGATTGATTATATCAATTAATGGTTTGATTGCTCGATTGCATTAACTAGAACCTTTAGCTATCGAAAAATAAATAAACTACACCTAATTTAAGCGTACCGGAATGTTGATGTTGTGTTCCCCAAAAGGTATTACTTTCACTCTAACAAGTGTCTCGTAGACACACACTCAAAACAAATTCCTAAATACGAACAGACAAAGTTTAGGGTAGACTGAATACTGAATATACTCTTCAACTTTAGAAGGGAATATGTCATCGATGCAAGTGGCCAGAACGGGCGGTTGCATTTTTTCCTTTTGAAAGCGGTAGAAACTCAATTTCCCCCATCCAACAAATGTTTTACCTTCGATTCTAAGGCATCCAATTTTCTATAGCATTAATACAGGAAAAAAGTGCGGCTTAGATTTGAGTACATACATCATTTTACAAGACTTTTTGGAGAATGTTTAGAAATTAATCGGGACGTCATCACAGTGGGCAGTTTTCCCATCTGGCGCTCGGAAAATCCAAAAATGAAATTGCGCTAAATAAAACAACAACCTACACTTTAGGGTCCTAATAGGTTCCCTAGCCATATGGTAAATAGTTTTTGTCAGCACGCGAATAGAAATCGTCAACAATTAACCGTTTAGTTCGGGTTTGTTATTGCTACAAGAAACACTTGCGAGAGCCTCCTTTTCAGTAGCATGTCCTATCATTTCGTCAGAAAAGGATTTTGCAGATTTTAGCTGGGTGTTTTTAGACAGATTTAATCAGATATTTTTAAAACAGATATCATGAGTAATTTCTTGATTTGACTTTCAAATTAGGTTCAAGTTCGATTAAAAATTGTAGAAACATAACATTTAGCACAGCATGTAACTCCTACTAAAGTATGTCAGTTTTTTGTGTTTAATGGACTAGAACTTTTGTGATTGACACGGACAGGTCATAGTAACACTTAAGTCACATAGAGTACATGTAGACATTTAATTTAATACCAAATTTAGCTGCTACTCCCAAAGTTATGATCTTTTTCAGCGTTGGCTGGTGGTATTACTCGGGGCGCCTTATTCAAGGTGTGGAAGGAACAGCAAGATACTAGCGCAAAACTAATGATGTTTTGAGGAAAGAAAGGACTACCGCGGATTTTTTTAAATATGAGGACCAGCAGCAATTAAAATTTGGAAAAATTGTTATAAATTTCTGCTCGTTTGTAGGGGGAAATGGATGAGGTGCCAAAGAAATCAAAAGTTCTTCTCCAAGTCGAATGATGTAATGGTTGTCGGGGGAATAAGATTTATATTATATTTTATTATTTTAAGGAAAAATATATAGCTAATAATTTAGTGTTGTATTTTTTGTTTATTTATGCTTATAATAATTATTTTTTTAGAATTATAAACTTTAAAATGGTTTTTTCTCGGTTTGTAATTTTTCGCATTCAAAATACTACTTTTCCCACAATTATTTACCAATCACTTCCATTTTTTCCCTTTGTCTTATATGTAATACATGTAACAAAATTAGGGATCCATTTTGCTGCAAAAATTGAATACTTTATTTTTTAAAAAATTGAAATGTGGGAAATATTAAGCGTTTGGTTGAATTTTAACATATATCGTTATACGTATATCATATATCGTTTAACAAATATCGGGGACCTGAAAATTATGTCGTTTTTTGCAGTAAATTCGAATAAATAAATTTCTTACAAGTTTTTCTTTTTAGTCAATGATATAATCACCCTCGTTGGCAACAACCTTTTGCCATCTAGTGTGCAATTTTTAATGCTGGGTCGATAAAAATCAATTGGTTTTTCACTAAAATATCTGGAGATGACATTTTTTATATCATCCAAATTTTGAAATTTTTTGTTTGTTAAGAAGTGTTGCATTAAACGGAATAAATGGAAATCCGTTGGCGCAATATCTGGCGAGTATGTGGGTGAAGCAATACCTTCCACCCCAATCCATTAATTTTTCCCAACGTTTTTCTTGCGCAGTGCGGTCTTGCACTAGCGTGTTGCAAAATAACGCCTTTTCTATTAATAATCGCTGGCTACTTTTCAATTTGTAATTGATTTAGTCGATCTAATTGTCCACAATAAAAGTCTGCCTTAACAACTTCTCCCGGTTTAAGCACTTCAAATTGGACGATTAGATGAATACCCCACCAAGTACACAAAAACGTCTTTTTTGGATGTAAATCTGGCTTAGCAGTCCTTCGTGGTGGTTCATTTGGAGATGGCCACTGTCTTTTGCGTTTTGGATTATCATACAGGACCCATTTTTTCATCTTCATTGATCAAGCGATAAAAAAAAGCGGTTCTGAAATAGTACCGTTGAAGCATTAAGTTGCATATCGTAGATCGTTAGATCAGATTATGTGGAACCCAAACACCTGCTCTGTTTTACCAATCTGTTGCAAATGTTCTTGGATGGTCGAACAAGGTTGGTTAAGAGCATTTGACAGTTCCTCGATTGTCTGACATGGATTTACTTCCACTTGCGCCCTTCATAACGTCATTGTCTAAAGTTGCTCGTCTTCCTGATCGACGTGAGTCGGAAAGATCGAAATTACAGGATCTGAACTTAGAAACCACTTTTGGCATTTACTAATATCTAAGGTACTTGGGTAAACAAGCAAATGTTTTTGGTAGCAACTGTTGCATTACTACACTTGTGAAACTCCTAAAGCCTGCAGTGGCGGATATGAATCTCTTCTGGTATTTGGCTAGCCATTTCACTCAAAATGGGGAAAGAAAATTTCAGGTTTAGAGTTTCACAACTAAACAAGTCATTAACTTTGAAATGTCTCTGGCACGACTTTCAAATACACAATGAACTCATAAACGGTAAAGCAGCATTGACATGCGCACAAACTACATTACTTTTCGGTCCCCCTAATATATATGTGTGAGTGTATATCAACATTTTATTATTTTTTTCTCCCCAAAACTAACTAAGGTATTGTAAAATCGATCCCTAAAGGTGTTTAAAAAACATCCTCAGAAATATTACAAAAATTTCATGTCAAAAAAATAATTGACACAAAAATAGTAGAATTTTTAAAATTTCCAAATTTTTTAAAATAAAGTAAAGTTGTAAAATTTTGTGAATAATATGCGCAAAATTTTCTTAGTAAACTTCTTAAATAAAACTTAAATATCACTTTCTTAAATAAACATTATATGAATTGCTAAAATGTAATTTTTAAATACATAAATAAAAAAAAAATGCTGAATAGGTACCGAGTCCTTTTAAACACTACTTATTATTCTTTACTGTATATGTACAATACTATGTTTGAATGTATTTGTTTAATCTTTAATAATTATTAAATTTAATTTTTTAATTTGCCACACTCTTTTTCTTGTATATATTCTCCCACGTGTAAATTACTACTTTCGTTAATATGCTCTTAGATCCTTGTTCAAAAACTAGTTCCACTCAGCAATAATTTATTCTTGATCAAATTCAAACTTGACATAAATTATTTAAGACCTTATTAACCTTATTTGTTAGTAAAAAACAGAAAAGAATACCCAATTTACATTAGTTACTATGATTTTATATCATTATGAAGACTTTAAAGCCATAAAATAATTTCCAGGAGCCAGATTGGGAAAACTACTCATTGTGCATCATATATAAAATGTATTCGTTTAGAGCAGGGGTGCTTAAACTTTTCTTCTGCCGGGCCGCACACATATGTTAGCTTTTTCACGTGGGCCACATTATTTGATAGGAGTCTTACGCGGGACGCAACATGAGAATTAATGGAGAAGGGGGGGTACTTTAAGACCAAATAATTTTAAAATTTAAAATGTAGAAAATTGATCAAAATATTAAAGGACTCTTATTTTGCTATTTTTAATTGTTTTTTCTAGTTTTTATTTTTGTCACTGAATTTTTCTAACTTGGAAGCATTTAAGAATCATTCCTTCACAATTTTTGTATAAGTTTAAACGGTTTCATACAATAACCAATATTACAACAAATATCACAAGGTGCCATGGTTACCGTTGTGACATTACCACCAACGAAACACTTTTTTGCTGTTCTAAAGATTATTCAGGTAAGCTTATTCATCACCCCTTCAAAGAGATCTTCGATGAAAAGTTTCATCGAACGATTCCTGTTTATTGGTACTTTTTAAGTACAACACTTTCATGGCAAATCCAACAATTACAGATTCATGCTTGATTTACACTACAAAAGACTCAAGTTGCCAATCGTCTTGAAACAACCTATTTCCTTCAAATATTTTTCGCATGCAATACATGAAAGATAGTTAAAAATTAGTTCCATTCATTAAGTAGTCGCTACTCCACTGTTGTATTAATATACTACACTAATACTAAATACTTCACTAATCAGAAAAAAAATCTATTCGCACCCAAATGACATCGACAGAAAAAAGCAAAATTAATATAATTGATTTCCTAGCAAAGAATTCCTGGTAAATTTTTATAAATAAATTAATTTTTCAGAACAATGGACCATGAACGTGCAATCTTTTGAGATATCCACTTTTAAATGATTCATTTAAAACTTAATTTAATTTTATTTTAGCTTTTATCAACGTCATAAAATATTTCCTCTACCAAATTATTTTTAAATATTTATTTGACTGGGAAAATGACGATTTTTATTAAATTGTGTATTCGCAGGTTGAGTAACACGGGTTTAAAGATTGATCCTTGTTAAAATGTAATGTGCAATCCTTTGAGATATCCACTTTATAATGATACATTTAAAACTTAATTTAATTTTATTTTAGCTTTTATCAACGTCATAAAAAATATTTAAAGAGAATTTTTAATTCTGCTGCTGGAAAACATTGTGTTTAAATTATAGTGTAGACTTCAAAATTTGATGAAAGTAATGTATCGTATAACCTCAAAAATTGGAATGGGAGTTATGTCAAAATTGTTAATAAAATGCTAAAACACGTATTGAGAAAAAAAAAAACTGTTTTGAGAATAAGTTATTTAATAAAATAGAATAAAATAGCTCTCAAATTTAATGAATAAGTTGTAAATTGCTCATAAACTGTCAGACCTAAAATAAAGGTAATTACTTTTTTTTTAAGACAATGTATTTACCAGTATTTAAATAAAAGCTAATTAATTCCAAACAAAATCATTTATATATTTACACCTGCAACCTCAGAGTTGAGATTAGGTTTTTCTCCACGTATTGAGATGTTTTGAGAGTTAAGAATAAAATAGCTCTCAAATTTAATGAATAAGTTGTAAATCGTAAACTGTCGATTTCCGTATTTTTGCCTTCATGGGAATTATACTTCATTCCTGAAAACTACCCGAAATAGCACGGGACATAAATAATACATTAGACAGCTATTTGTGACTTAACTGTGGATTTTAACCTCGGATATAAATTTTATCTGACCGCACTGTGGCAATTTACGATCGTTCACCCCGAACTTCCTGGACAGAGGAAGCAGTGGGATAAGAGAGTAATAAGTGAATTAATCAACGCCCCCACCTAGAGGCTTGGTGAGAATTTTTAAGGCCAGCCTTGGGAAACTATTTACTCTGATCAGTTTCTGTTTGCCTATCGGTCTTCTTCAACTAAAAGTATTTAGTTTTTAGAGGAATCACTTTTCCACTTTTCGTAGCCTACAAGCACGAGCATTTTGATCGAAGTTTCGAGATCTTGGTTTTATGTGGATAACGTACTAATATTTAAAACTATTTTTTATTTCATTTTTGTCGCATACTTGTCTTTATTAGAACCTATTTAACTGAATCAACAATCTGAGAAGAGAAATGAACACCCGAACTCATTAGAGGAGAATAGTATTTACTTTTTTTAAAAATTATTTTTCTTAACTAAACTTTCATGTGATATATATTTACACCAATATTTATTTATATTTTTGTAACAATGATATAGCAATTTAATAAACAGGAAATCGGTTATACAAACAAAATCTCTTAAAATTGATAGTTAATATTTTTAAGCTATGTAATCGATACTTCAGCAGCAAATAAATTTTCAAGTGAATATATATTTTAATATTTATCTCAATAGAGCAACAGTAGAGAAATAATTCATTTAACTTCGACTGATTAATATTCAAACGCATTTGAATGAATAAATGAACAAAAGTTTTAGTAACTATTTTTTAAATGGGAATTTTTTTCCGAAATTTCTGATTTACAAAATCCTTGATTGTAACATATTCCCATGTCTTTTAGTGGTAAAAATTATACATTCCATTAAAAAAATTGTTTAATTTGTGTAAATATTTTTTCTCTGTGTATGTGATAAGACTGAGATTAACAAATTGAGATTGTAACAGCATCTGCAAAATAAAGATAGTGCGGCATATTTATTATAAACTAAGTAAATTCCTTTAAATTCGAATTTTTATAGTAATTTCTTTTTCAGAATAATCATTTATTCTTACGAAATAAATCTTTCTGCAGATTTCATTAATAAGCATATTTGAAAATTATTTATCAAAATATATAGGGAATTCTGTTGAAGTACAAACACAAACGTTAAATTTCTGTCTGCCACACAAAATTAAACTAATTTTGCTGGGAACATGGATGAAAAGATATTTGATACACTCTTTACTTTTTTAAACTTTTTTCAGTTTTTTGAATAGTTATATGGCATGCATTTTGTTAAGTTTTAATACAAATACAAATATTTAAATATCTGAAACTTTTGTGTCGAAGTTGAACTGAAAATTGAAGGAAAAACCCCGATATTTTCGTTATTTTATTTCGTTATTATTGATATTATTTAAAAATAACTTGTTTTTGAATTTTTTGAAATTTTGATGTATTTCCAGGAATCACACAAGAGGAATCAGGAACCTTAGTTGAGGCATTTATATAAAGTCAACTTACTCTCCTCAAAAATAGAAGTTTAAGAAATTATTTTAAACATTCTGGCTGTTGAATTATTTTTAAATTCACCCATAACACTAGAAAAAAAATTGTCAATGTACGTTCAAGTATTACTTCGTGTATTCAGTTTTAAAATTTAAAGTATTACAAATAATTTAAAAGGAGATAGTCTTTGAAAAGTTGGTTCAACTTAAATGATAATTTTTTTTTAAAAAATGATATACCTCAATGCAACCATTTGCTAAAATAGGCAAACTATCGCAACTTATGAATACGATAAAGATTACAATGAAAGAAGCTATGTATAAAATTATTTGTCATAACTTGGGTTAAAACGATTCATTTTCGTTGTTTAGAATGCCATCTACAGATTTATTCAAAAACTGTGAAAGTATATAAACGCTTTAACTTTCTTTATTTCACTTTTGACATTTGCTAGTACTGTTATTTTAAGAATTATTGCTGTAAAACTTATTATTGTAATTTTTTAAAATTAATACGGGTGAATCTATTACTTTAATGTTACAATTTATTCTTTAAAAGTATTTTTTTTTTTAATTTTTATTTTTATTTGTACAGTTTTTCTTAAAAAAATTATCATTAATGGAGTTTACTGTATTACGATTGTTAAAATAATAAATCAATACTTTTAACCAGTTAACTGTGGCACCCCCTTTTGAGAGCGTTCAGCTGTGTGTGTCACGGAAATCAAGAGATGACGAGTATACTCGTCAATCACAGATTAAGTGTCGCTGTTAAAATATTTGATAAAAAAGATGGGTTTATCTTATACACCTGATAATTTTATTACTAATATTTACTGTACAGAGGTCTATGGACGGGGCTAAAAAGTAATTTAGCTTGGTAGTGGTTTCATAAGGCCGACGGACCTTCCGATCGTAAATTTTATGGATATCTATGAATTTTAGTGACCTTCAAAATTCCCGGACTGAGAGTACTAAGCACAGACTAATTTACTTCCTTCTTTACTGACAAAATATGTTTTGCCTGTCTTGACACTAACGAAATTCTGCAGTAGGTGCTTTAGGGTTGATCACAGTCCTCGAACTAGAAAGCATCCTTGCCTTTTTCACCCCAATAAAAAAACTTTTTTTGGTAGTAACACATTGGGTCATTACTTTAATATCAGCACATGGTTCTAACATCAAACTATTGATATTTACACTACTCGATAGCTAGGTAACTTCGAGCCAGTACATATTAAGGTATCTGACTACGTTCGAAACCGTGATATTCAAAAGCGCATAAATGGATAATTTTCGTGATATTTAGTGTTACTTAGAATATAATACATGCATAAATTTGTTTTAAGGACATTTAGACAAATACAATTTATTTAAATACAATATTTTGGCAAAAAGTTAACTTAGAATAATCTTTTTTCCAAATGTTCTCCTTTCGTGATAAACGATTCGATTGTAATAATATTTTGCCAGTATATAGCTTAGACCTCTGTTCAGAGGCTCAAGTAGAAGTTTTGAAATATATAACTTAGAAGTGAGTTTATTCACATTTTACGACAACAGAAGGGAGCAATTTTAAGAAGAAATACGCCAATAATTATTTCAATTGGTGGTAACTCTGAAAATAATGTGAATTTTTCAAAAATTCCGTTTTGAGCCTCTGTAGAGAGGTCTGAGCTATATACAGGCTAAATATTATTATAATAGAACCATTTTTCACAACAGGGGAACATTTGGAAAAAAGATTATTCTAAGTTAATTTTTTGCCAAATTATTACATTTAAATAATTTTTTTTTTGCCAAAATGTTCTTAAACAATTTTATGAATGTATTCTAACCTGCATGACACTAAATGTCATAAAAATTATCCATTTATGCGCTTTTTTTATAATCACGGTTCCTTACGTAGTCGGATACCTTAATGGGCTCAGCGCCTGGTCAGCGACACGCATTTGTCCCATGGTTGACCGTACACAAAGTAACTTTAAATCGACATTCCGACTTTTCCCATTGCCTCTTTTAGGCTAACATCTCAAAAACATTATTATCGCACATAAATAAGTTCGTTATGTGAACTTGTAAGCTGTGTTAGCCGGTGCATACGGAGTCGCATTTCATTTGCTTTACTTCGGTTTGGCCTCGAATTATACTAAGCGTCTTGAAATTCGAGTATATGTTTTGTTTTTTTTCTTAAAAATTACAATTTCAATAGCCAATGGTCACTACTTTTTACTTATGAAGACGATTATACTCGTCAATTACAGTTAGCTGGTTAAATAAATTCCCGATTAAATAAAAATAATAATAAAAAAACTAATATGAAAATAGTTTACTATTTTACTATGAAAAATGCACATATATATTAATATCTTCAGCGTTAACATTTCAAGTGTCTAATGCATACGTTTTTTTCCTCTTTGTTTTATTAACCGCGATACAGGTTAAATTTATTTTTCCCTTTCAATCACATTTTTTCTATCTATCTCCAAATTTCATTTCGGTGAGTTGCCTTGTCATAAAGTTTTCTTGCCTGTCAGTTACATTTTAGAATAAATATAAAAAAATGTTATTCTGGTGTAATAAACTACATAAAATAAACAAAAATAGTTCTTTTTTGAAAAAAAAAATGTATCTAAATTGAGTTACATAAAATTACAAGTAGAAAAATGCTGTGCGTGTATTTTATAATATTTCAGAAAAAAGAAATCCATAAGAGTTTTTAAAAAATTCATACAAATATGCTTAGCAATGTATTTTTTGTGAACTATTTTAAAGAATGTAATTTACCGTCGAATTATTTCTAGAAATCCTTTATAAACCAAACAAATTATTTTCTACAAAAAATTGCATAAATGAAACTTCATTATATCATACTTTACAAAAATTTTGATAATGTCAGGAAATAGTAGCTAAAAATGATATATTAATTTTTTTCTACTTTATAGGGATTGATTCAACCAATTTTTAAAATTAGTCTCTTTTGATATCTTCTTTATGTATTAATTCTCATTGTTTAAGAGTTATACATTCCTTAAATATATAATGCTTCAAGAGTATTCGATATTTATTTAAATCACAATTGAAAAAGCGACATTACTCTCCTGTTTTGATCGAAACTATACATATTATTAAAATGCACAAAAATGTTTGACAAGTTAGTTTAGTAGTTATAATCGACTTTTTTGTGAGTGACTTGTCATGAAAACAGAGTTTCTCAAACTGTGGAGTGCTCCCCCTTTGGGGGGTGAAAACTCTGTAAGGGGGTGCAAGAATATTGAAAATTCGAAAACAAAATATTATTTAAAAAAAATTATTGGTTTACTAAAAGAGAGAGAGAGATAACAAAATAAAACTTTCTGACATAATACAAATAAAATACACATTTACACTGATATAATACACTTATAAATGTATCAGTACTGCATGATGTATTTTTTATAATTAATTTACAGAGATTAATTAAGAAAATTTTTAATAATTACCAGTGACCCCATAAGCTTGTCATATATAAAATTATATACAAAAATTGACGCTTACCTTTTTAATTTGTACTGTTTAATATTAAACCCTTCACTGCCGATTAAAAGTAACGCTAATTGCTCCCCAATGCCATCGTTATCCACGTACGCCTGCGTATGGGATGTATTGAAAGGGGGGGGTGAAAAGGAATTAGTAAGGAAATCCTCTGAAGTAAGTAAATCCTTCGTAAACATTGCCACGATATTTTTATTGCATTCCA
Source organism: Trichonephila clavipes (assembly GCA_019973935.1). NCBI lineage: Eukaryota > Metazoa > Arthropoda > Arachnida > Araneae > Nephilidae > Trichonephila > Trichonephila clavipes. The sequence continues at coordinate 2,058,138 of BMAU01018228.1, read as the reverse complement.
AAGCTTTCGGATTAATTTTTTGTATAGCAGGGCGCAGAAAAAAACGTATTTCGGGAAGACGCATATATACGTCCGGAGCAATTAATGCTTCGACTGAGTGAGATGTTTATATATGTCACTGGCACTTAAGAGTTTAAAGTCGTATTGTAGCTTAAGCGTCAAAGTATAGTATTATTGAATTCAATGCATTGTTATTGTATGGGGGGCGGTGAAAATTATGAATGAATATGGGGTCGCAAATATTGAAAGTTTGATAATCACTGCAATAAAAGTTTCGAGTGTATTAAAATGCATAAATATTGAAGTAATTATTAAACTGTGCATGTTGTCGCTCTGTTATGTGATGAGTATCGAATGTATTTTAAAAACAATTGTTGTTACAAGTTAATGTTATCTTGATCACGTGATGCGAAAAAGGAAGTTGATTACTTATAAATTCAGACTTATAGTCTGAATACAGTCCACATTGTATCACCTGCTGCAGTGCTTCTCAAAGTTTCAATATCCGCGACCCAATATTCAATTATAAATACATCGTACCTCCTCATACAATATCAATGTATTGAATTCAATAATAATGAGAGTTTTTTTTCCAGGTATAGAAGTTCAAGTTGGCATTACTTACCAAGATGGCGACCGATTTAACAGCTGTCACGTGATTTATTCTCAGTTTGGTTTGGCAATTCATCATGAATAGACTCACACCTGAATAACGCTTTTAGATTCGTCGAATGGGTCCAAAACGAGATTGCCGTTGTTCCCGATTTTCATAAGCGAATTTTGTTTAGCGATGAAGCGCACTTCTGGTTGAATGGCTACGTCAACAAGCAAAACTCCCGCATTTGGATTGAAGCTAATTCACAAGTGTATGTCGAAACACCGTTACATCCAGAAAAACTGACTGTTTGGTGCGCTTTATGGGCTGGTGGAATCCTTCTTCAAAAACGATGAAGGCCACAACGTTACAGTCAATGGTGATCGGTATAGAGCCATGATTACTAACTTTTTCATTCCTGAATTGAACAATCATGATGTCCAGGAGCTGTGGTTCCAACAAGACGGCGCAACATGTCACACAGCTCGTGCCACAATCGATTTATTGAAAGACACGTTTGGTGACCACCTAATTTCCCGTTTTGGACCTGTGAATTGGCCTCCAAGATCTTGTGATTTAACACCGCTAGACTATTTTCTGTGGGGCTATGTAAAGTCATTGGTCTATGGGGATAAGCCACAAACGTTTGACCATTTGGAAGACAACATTCGCCGTGTTATTGCCAAAATACGGCCACAAATGTTGGAAAAAGTGATCGAAAATTGGATGTCCAGATTGGACTACATCCGAGCCAGCCGTGGCAGTCCTATGCCAGAAATCATATTTAAAATGTAATGCCACAAGATTATCTTTCGAATAAAAAAAATTCATGTCAATCGAATAATACATTGTTGTTTTATTGCAATTTAAAGTTCTATACCTCTAAAATAACACCCTTTACTATACTTTGATGCTAAGACTACGATATACGATTTTAACCTCCAAAGTGCCACCGGTTTATATGAACGTCTTGCTCTGCCGAGGACTTAATTTCCCCTGACGTAAATATACGTCTACCCAAAGTATGATTTTTTCTGTGCACGGTTATTCATAAAACTGTTCCGAAGGTTTTGGAATGCAATAAAATGACCTTGAAAATGTTTCCGAAGAATTTACTTATTTCAGAGTATTTCCTGCTTTATTCCTCCTCCCCCCCAATACATCTAATACGTGCGCCCACGTGGAAAATGATTGGCATTGGGAAGCTAATAGTGTAACTTTCATTTGGTAGTAAAGGGATTTGTTATACGTCATGCCAATTATCAAGATAAGTGTTACTTTTTATATATAATTTTATGTATGACAATCCCATGGGGTAACTGGTAATTATTAAATTTATTCTTAACTTTGTATTGTTGAATTAATTATAGAACACATCGTGTAGCACTGATATATGTATAAGTGTAATATATCAGTGCAAATGTGTATTATATTTTTTATTATATCAGAATGTACTTTGTTTGCTTAGCTTCAGTGAATTAATTTTTATAAATAATCTTCTGTTTTCGACTTTTCAATATGCTCGCACATAGAGTTGTCACACACCTCAAGAGGGGGCGCGCCCCACAGTTTGAGAAACGCTGATCTGCTGGATATATGACTTGACATTTCTATAATTTGAGGAGACATGATGAATTTTAAACGTGGTTTTATTGAAGGGGAAAACAAAACCTTACTTTAGCCGATGAAACTGACGAAATATGCAACAATAAATTGAATGAAACCGGTGCATCAAAACATTTATTTAGTACAGAAATTTCTGGCGATCAGAAATTCCCGCGACCAGAACGAAAAAATGCTTATTGTTTGAGATGTTTCTTAACCAAATTCCCAAAATATTCAATCAGTACGAAAACTTATTGATAATGAAACAACTTACATCCTTCCACGGTCACTGCGTGTCTATACAATCTTTATTATCAAAGTCAAGATGCAATGCAGTGATACCTCGAATTACGCTACCCCGACATACACGAATTTGGAGATACGCGATTTTCAAATCTCATTGATTTGTCTTTTGTTTGAGTGCTATACAATTCTATTACTCACTCCCCGCTTCCTGTTTAGCTAATGTACACGTTCAGACGTGTTGCGCGGAATTGACAATTAGCCATAATAATTTATTTTGTATTATTTATTTCATATATCCGCAGTATATGTTTGTTATAATATGTTTTAATTGTATTGTGTTTGTTACATGCATTATATCTCTACAGATTTCAGAAACAGCTACATGATCGAAACGAAGTAGAACACCTGGGTCTAGAAACGAAGTGTTTATACCCAGTTTGTGACAAATCTATACGGAACTTTATCACTAACCTTCTGAGTCGTCTTTTTTAGGGAAATGCAATTCCCTACCTATTTCCAATCAGCTCCAAAAAGAGGACTGGATTCCTTGTTATGCAGATTAGATAAAGTATTTAAGTCAAACGGAATAGTAAAGTTATAGCAGTAGGAGAGAGAGATTGAAGCAGAAAGTTATAATAGTGAAGTTAGATTTATAATTGAAGATTTTTTGGTGGATAATTTAATCTCAGGACCCGTTGAGATTCAGTGTGGTAAATATTGATTTATAATTAAAGTCTCATGAAAGCTTTATATTAGGAGTGAGATTAAAGTTAAATGTACAATAGGAACATTATAGAATATAATTCTGGGATCTCTTATCGTGGTAATCGCTGCGTGATCGATATTCTAATTGTTAATTAATTGGATCATTTAATATTTAAGTTAATTTAAAGGAAATTCCCTTTTTAAACCTCATATAGCTAATTCTATTTATTTGTTATTAAAAGTCTTTGATTCTATTTGGGAAAGATTATCAAATAAAGAAAGTTATTTATAAAAATGGCTACTGGTTCTTATATGACTCCAATTTATTCTCGTTCTCAAAGTGAGGTCCAAGGGGACCTTCACAAGTTCAATCAAAAGATAGAACGACATTCCATTTACAGAAGACATCAGTTTAAGATATCCGACTACGTTCTGAACCGTGATTTTAAAAAAGCGCATAAATGGATAATTTTTATGATATTCAGTGTCACTTATATTAGACTACAAGTCTACAATTCTTTTAAGGACATTTTGACAAAAAAAAATTATTTTAATATATTATTTTGGCAAAAAATTAACTTAGAATAATTTTTTTTTCAAAATGTTCTCCTTTTGTTAAAAATGCTTCTATTATAATAATATTTTGCCTGTATATAGCTCCGACCTCTTTACCGAGGTTCAACTATGATTTTTGAAAAATTCACATTATTTTCAGAGTTATAACGAAATGAAATAATTATCGGGGTTTTTTTTTTCTTAAAATTGCTCCCCTCTTTTATCTTAAAATATAGATAAACCCACTTCTAAGTTATATATTTCACAAATTCTAGTTCAGCCTCTGTAGAGATGTCTCAGCTAAATACAGGCAAAATATTATTATAATATAAGTATTTTTCACAAAAGAAGAACATTTTTAAAAAAAATTATTCTAAGTTAATTTTTTGCCAAAATATTGTATTTAAATAATTTTTTGTCAAAATGCCCTTAAAACAATTGTATATATGTATTCTAATCTAAGTGACACTAAATATCATGAAAGTTATCCATTTATGCGCTTTTGCAAAGTCACGGTTCCGAACGTTGTTGGATACCTTAATTAATAAGGGGTTGCATTTTTTTTGTAATTGTGGACTCCAATGAAGAGCATATTTTTTCAACAAAACAAGGAATAAACAATTTTGCGGAAGAAAAAAAAATCTTTGAGCTGGCAACCTTCAGCATCAAAATAACTAAGACTTGCAATTTTAAATTTGTGTGTTACCAGAGATTTTATTAAACACTTTCTTAAAAAATTAATATTTTATTTTGTCTCCGGTCCCAACTAAAGATAATGTCTTTATCTTAAAATGCGAAATTATATACCGAATTAAGATATCCGATTACGTTCGGAACCGTGATTTTGCAAAAGCGTATAAATGGATAATACTTATGATATTTATTGTCATTTTTAGATTAGAAAATGTATATAAAACTGTTTTAAGAATAGTATTACAATAAAAAATTATTTAAGTACAATATTTCGGCTAGAAATTACCTTAGAATAAACTTTTTTAAAAATGTTCTCATATATAATAATATTTTGCCTGTATGTAGCTCAGACCTCTGCATAGAGGCTCAACTAGAATTTTTGAAATATATAACTTAGAAGTGGGTTTATCCGTGTTTTACGACAACTGAGGGGAGAAATCTTAAGAAAAAAACACCGATAATTATTTCAAATGATTGTAACTCTGTAAATAATGTGAATTTTTCAAAAATCATAGTTAAGCATCTGTACAGAGGTCTGAGCTATATACAGGCAAAATATTGTTCTAATAGAAGCATTTTTCATAAAAGGAGAATATTTGGAAAAAAGATTGTAATAAGTTAATTTTTCGCCGAAATATGGTATTTAAATAACTTTTTTTGTCAAAATGTCCTTAAAACCATTTTATACATGTATTCTAATCTAAATGACACTAAATATCATGAAAAGTATCCATTTATGCACTTTTTTAAAATCATGGTTCCGAACCTATTCGGATACCTTAAGCGGTATTAACTAATGCGCTTATCACTTAATCCCTCCTATCACATAATTTCATGGTATTACTGTATTTATTATCAAAATCATTCGAGGAAATCGTACAAAATATTATAATTGATATTGTTTTACAGGTTATGTACTTGTAGATGAAAGTTTGAAGACATTAAATGTTGTTGGTACTCTTACAACAGACAAAGCGTTTTTTCCTACAGAATTGCAATCCTCTTCTAACCAAATATCTTTAGCATCATTGTTTGGGCTTCGAAAGCATTTGTGCCAAATGTGCCTAAGGAATAATAATGCGGTTTTTATCCACATTGTATCGTAACGAAAGTTTCACAAGAAAAAGGAAATAAATCACCCCAGAAATAATTTTGTTTTATAATCAAACGTGAAGAAAAAGAGACCTATAAATTAGTGGCCACTTATACAAGCAAAGAAAGAAAGAGATGGTAGCTGTGTTTATATTTTGTATCATTAAGATAGCTGCAATTAATGATTTTTTAGTTTTGTGTACATCAATTTGTAACGCGTTTATTCGCGATCTTTACATTAAGAGCCCTTTTGCAGAATATTGGGTCCTTAAAAGGTATTCTATTATAAACCTTCCTCCGAAGAGGAAGATGCGATTATGTGTATTAGGACTTGTATATAAAGATTCAATTTTCGAGTTAGAGAGAGAGAGAGGTCAGAATGCTAACGGATAGCAGTGATTGATTAACGTGAAGTAAGGTGTGAGTATTTATTAGCTTATTTGTAAAGGGTGTTTTTTTAGAGGTATAGAAATTTAAATTGCAATAAAACAACGATGTATTATTCGATTGACATGAATTTTTTTTATTCGAAAGATAATCTTGTGGCATTACATTTTAAATATGATTTTTGGCATATGACTGCTACGGCTGGCTCGGATGTAGTCCAATCTGGACATCCAATTTTCGATGACTTTTTCCAACATTTGTGGCCGTATATCGGCAATTACACGGCAAATGTTGTCTTCCAAATGGTCAAGCGTTTGTGGCTTATCCCCATAGACCAATGACTTTACATAGCCCCACAGAAAATAGTCTAGCGGTGTTAAATCACAATATCTTGGAGGCCAATGCACAGGTCCAAAACGGGAAAATATGCGGTCACCAAACGTGTCTTTCAATAAATCGATTGTGGCACGAGCTGTGTGACATGTTGCGCCGTCTTGTTGGAACCACAGCTCCTGGACATCATGATTGTTCAATTCAGGAATGAAAAAGTTAGTAATCATGGCTCTATACCGATCACCATTGACTGTAACGTTGTGGTCTTCATCGTTTTTGAAGAAGGATTCCACCTGCCCATAAATCACACCAAACAGTCAGTTTTTCTGGATGTAACGGTGTTTCGACATACACTTGTGAATTAGCTTCACTCCAAATGCGGCAGCTTTGTTTGTTGACGTAGCCATTCAACCAGAAGTGCGCTTCATCGCCAAATAAAATTCGCTTATGAAAATCGGGAACAACGGCAATCTCGTTTTGGGCCCATTCGGAGAATCTCTGAGGCGTGAGTCCAAACCAAACTGAGAATAAATCACTTGACAGCTGTTAAATCGGTCGCCATCTTGGAAAGTAATGCCAACTTAAACTTCTATACCTGGAAAAAAAACACTCTTTATATATTAAGATTGATGATTTGATCAATTAAGGAATAAATTGGATTAGGTCGCTTGGAATTAGGAGGTATATTACATGTGATCCGATTTTTTAAGTCTCTTATTGTCTTGTTTACCTCACTATTGATTTCCATATTGTGCAAACGGGTGCATTTCATAACTTGCGTTATTGAATGTGTGTTGTTGTTCATAATTATGAATAAATAAAAGTTGTTTTGAATATGGCTAATCTTTCTTCGGACCCTGACACATTAATGGCTGTGGGGCGTCCAGTTGAATGCAAGTTTTTCAAATACATTATTTAATTGTGAACTTTGCAAGCATCTTACAGAGAATCCAGAGAACCATAGAAAGTTATTATTAGTTTTAATACGCAGGAATTATTATTAGTTGCAAAGGGTTAAACTTCAGATGATAGAACACGCAAACAAACAAGAATACAAAATGTAGCTCTAAATTGACTAGAAAAATTCAGACTAGACGAACGTTATGCCACGGAATTTTTCTGTCTAGAATGTATAAATATGCATTGTAAATCTTGTTAAACATTCATTGTAAATAATAATTTAATTGCAACGTCTAAATATAAATTGTATCTAAAAAGTTCAGAATTATTTTATTAGTTTTAATATTTTGAACACCTTATACTAAATTAAGATAAAGAGTGTTTTTTTTTCAGGTATAGAAGTTTAAGTTGGCATTACTTTCCAAGATAGCGACCGATTTAACTGCTGTCAAGTGATTTATTCTCAGTTTGGTTTGGCAATTCATCAAAACGATCTTCAGGCAAGGCGTAAATTCGTCGAATGGGCCCAAAACCAGATTGCCGTTGTTCCTGATATTCATAAGCGAATTTTGATTAGCGATGAAGCGCCGTTCTGGTTGAATGGCTACGTCAACAAACAAAACTGCCGCATTTGGATTGAAGCTAATCCACAAGTGTATGTCGAAACACCATTACATCCAGAAAAGCTGACTGTTTGGTGCGCTTTATGGGCTGGTGGAACCCTTCTTCAAAAACTATGAAGGCCACAACGTTACAGTCAATGGTGATCGGTATAGAGCCATGATTACTAACTTTTTCATTCCTGAATTGAACAATCATGATGTCCAGGAGCTGTGGTTCCAACAAGACGGCGCAACATGTCACACAGCTCGTGCCACAATCGATTTATTGAAAGACACGTTTGGTGACCGCCTAATTTCCCGTTTTGGACCTGTGAATTGGCTTCCAAGATCTTGTGATTTAACACCGCTAGACTATTTTCTGTGGAGCTATGTAAAGTCATTGGTCTATGCGGATAAGCCACAAACGCTTGACCATTTGGAAGACAACATTTGCCGTGTTATTGCCGATATACGGCCACAAATGTTGGAAAATGTCATCGAAAATTGGATGTCCACATTGGACTACATCCGAGCCAGCCGTGGCAGTCATATGCCACAAATCATATTTAAAATGTAATGCCACAGGATTATCTTTCGAATAAAGAAAAAATCATGTCAATCGAATAATACATCGTTGTTTTATTGCAATTTAAAGTACTATATCTCTAAAAAAACCACCCTTTACAATTGGAAAATGAGTTTAAATGTGAAAATATTGGAAAATATTGATGAATAGGATCGATTATATCCAAGCAGATTATATGATGTATTTTGAATATGGTATGATAGGATTAGCGATAATAGGATAAGAGCAAATAGGATTTTAAATGATAAAAATTACTAGATTACTAAATGTAATAAATAAATTTATGTATCACCTTGTGAATAAGTTATAATATTTTCTGAATGGATTGACTGAATATTAATGTCGCGCTGTTCAGCTACACGAGGGATTTTGGCGACGGACCACGTAATTTTGAACCATGGTCAAGTGACGTGGACGACATCTGAGCTGGCACCCCCTCTCTTAACTACCACACCACACCAACGGGAGAACGTTTCAGCTCTCTACAAATTAAACGTGCATCGGTGCTCTACACGGCGGGTCTTTAGTGGTACTGGGATCGAACTCGTGACAAAGCAAGCCATGTTCCGATACTTATACCACTCGGCTACCACGGACATCAAATATTTATAGCAGAGCGTGGTTTCGATCCACGGACTTCTGGCTTATGGGCCCAGCACGCTTCCACTGCGCCACTCTGCTAAAAATTTTCTGGAAGAAAGTACACTACGTTGAACTGAGGTATTATATTAATATGAATTTTTGAATGCATATTTTAGCAATAATCTAACACTATGGAAAGTTTTTAAAAAATCAATTTGTTCCTTTTTTAATAGATCCATAAAGAATACAACTGACTTGTTTAAATTACGCATGTTTTTTTTGATTACTGAGTCTTTCGAAGAGATAAACACGATTATCATATAAAAAGAGCTACATTACATAAATTTCGATAATTTGTTAAGAGCATGGCACGTTAGGAGTACTGAAAGAATTTCATTTTATTTATCTGCCGTAAAGCTAAATCAAGAAAATCGAATGTTATGTTATAACAATTGTGTTCTTCAACAAATTATCACGCATCTCTTGTGCTTCAAAAAACTCCGTCAAGAAAACCTTTGACAAAATATCAAAAGACTATTATAAATTTTTCAAAAGCAGAATCTAAATTTCAAAAATACCCGATTAGAAATATTTACAACATTGTTGTTTAAACAATTTATAATCTTTATAATCTTTTAAAATGAATTCGTTGCATAGAGAACGATATCTATAAAGACTGACATTCCGTGTGCGGCTGTGTTAAAAACTTATTATTTGATCACTTTTAATTTTTTTCTACTTAGAATATATCAATTTACTTGCAGTACGAGTACAAAAGCTATTCTATGCTTCCGCGCAAAAAAAGCTTGATCTTAAACAAAACAGCCTTACAAAGACTAAAAATAAAATCATACGAAAATAAATAATGAATATTAACTTAATTATTGTTGCAAAATTTATTTAATTGAATAAGGAAATAAAGAATTGTCGTGATAAATATAAAACAGCCCCCCCATGTATTATTCAAATATTTTTTTTTTTCTATTCTTCATTTCGGTGACTTCTGCTTCAGTAAAGAGAAAAATACACTAAGCAATTTTAATAGTTATCTTATCTGCCATATTTTAAATCTCTTTCATTTGCGTAATAGTTATTTCTTTTCAGCTGTTAACTATTTAAACGAATATGAATTTTTTTCATCAACCAAATATGTTCATTGAGTGACATGAGGGAGTGACTGAGGTTGAGAGCTTATTTACACCGCATTATAAAACACGAGGGCTTTCAGTGACGGACGTCATAATTTTGAACCTCAGTCAGATAAATTCTTTGTGTGGCTTCAGCGTTGCAATAGCAAAACTAGGGTATTGCTATGCGGTTATGACACACATCTGTAATATTATTAGATCAATTTTCTACGCGAAATATGCTTCAAATTAAGTCCAGTTCACTAACATTATGTGAGATAGTTTCCAATTTTTCACAAGGAAAGTTGAGGCAAAAATCATAATTATAATATACGTATATTACGTTAAAGTCGAACTCTATTCCAACACTTATAGTTTTGAGCTTTATGTATTCTCCTCAGGAGCCTCACCTTCCTTAGATGAGTATGGGTGTCACAATTCCGATGTGCTCTAGTGATCTTTTCCTTTTTCCCAGGGGATTTACTGTCTTTGGAAAAACACGGGTGTCGTGACTCTGGGATACCCCAGTGATCCTTCTCCACTTTCGACCCTCTTTCTTGTCATTCAATTTTCCCTTTTCTTCTTTTTACATCAAGACCACAGACAAATAATTTGAATGTACATAGTTAAAATTACTGATTATTTTTCTTATTATGAGATAATTTAAAATTTATTATTAAAATATTTTGGTGTACATTAAGTTTTGCGTTATATAATTCAGCTTTTTTTCTTCGATTTACTTAAATATTTTGACTTCGTTGCTTTGTTTTAAATTAACTCCGTTGGTTTTCCGATCCGCATGTTTGCCCTGCGTGGCCTCCCGTAAGGAGCCAAATGATGTTCTGGGGATTCGTGTTGCGTTTCCTTTGACCCACGTTTCGTAGTAGATGGATGACAGGATTGAGCCCACTCCTGTCATTCAGCTGGTGAGACCTCTCTCCGGTGTCCCCGGAGAGATATTGCTGTAGGGTTAGTGTTGCCCTGATGCTGTAGCACTATTTTTTGGGCGTACTCCAGGTAAGTAGCTTGCCTTGGTTTTGTCAGATGACCGGCACACTGCCTCCCTTGTTGGACTCTGTGGTGGGTGAAGACATGCCAGGATGAAGTAGAATTTCCGCCTATGGTTCCAAATATGCTATGTCCGGGTAAAGACCCCTTGTATTACCCAATCTTAACATTGACGATATTGCTACACAATCTCGATTTTTAATTCTATCCTACCTAACAATGAAATGTCACAAAAATCTTTTGCCGTTCAGAAAGCAGTGATAGAAATAGGTAGAGAACCAAAATCCCCTAAAAGTCGCGAACAGGTAGGTGACGTACTGATTGAAACTAAATCTGCCTTACAAAGAAAATCATTTTTGTTAGCCAAAACCTTTTTAGATTCTCCATTAGTAGTATGTTGTAACAAATCATTGAATTTCTTTAGAGGTGTCATCTCCAAAACAGATCTTTTGTGTGCTTCTGAAGGAGAAATCCCGGAAGGACTTGTTTGGAGGGGGATCCTGCTGCGACTTGCTGATCAGAGAGTTACCCAGGTCAAAAGAATTACAATAAAAAGAGACTCTTCAACCTTTCAAACTACGCATATAATTTTAGCTTTTAATAGCCTTAAATTACCATAAACCATTAAAGCTGGATACCTTAATTGTAAAATACGTCTGTATATTTTGATTCCTCTGCACTGATTCAAGTGTCAGAGGTTCGAACATTATCAAACTTTTTGCCGAGGTCAATTGACATGCTCTAGATGTGCGTCCACTGTGCATTCTTCCACGTATTGTACTCTAAAGCCGAAATGTGTCAATTGTTCACAATACCATCCATCAGATTCGAAATTATGCCCAAATTAGAAATTAGAAAAATAATTTCATAAAATCAAAATAAATAAAAATATCGCCTATTTTGAAGCATGTAATTTAATAGTTCCACGGTTATCTCAAACGTACGCTCAGACCATTACATCTTCAACTATATCCACAACTGCCCAAACAGATTCAAATATTGCAAACATAATCTGCCCGTCTTTACAATGTCTAACACCAGTATCCTCTGAAAATCAGATGATAAGTACCTCCTCTTCAATGCATGCAGTCTCCAGAAACACATCTACTTCCTTCCACATCTTCAGTAATACCAACCATACAAAGTCAATCTCATTTACCTGCACCCATGTCTACTACTACTATATACTAACCTTGACAATAGCCTGAATACTTCTGCCTCATCTTTATCAACTGAAACACGCCTGTTTTATACAACTTCTAATAAATTTGACGCAATGTCAACCGAAGTTCAGCTATGAGTTCCCTTACCAGAGTATGCCGCTACTACATCCAATACTGAACCTTCTAAGGCATATAAATTGCCAAAGAGTATAAAACAAAATTGAAAAAATAGAAGAAAATGCACAAATGTATGATACCAGAAATCGAAATAAAAATGCCCCCACATAAACCCAGAAAGTCGGCACCTATAGAATATACAACAGATGAGGAAGACATGATTATGTATGACTTGAAGGATGCTGGATTTGAACCGAATTCTGCGGATGAATATGTCTTGCCGGAGTATTGGCAAAAATTCCTGACATATATTAGCACACGTTAACTCCAGCACGTTTCAGAAAAAAAGTATAAGCTAATTTTTATTAATAAAACAAGACTTGCTTGAACTTTGCTTTAAATTGACATTTTTCAATCGTCTGTTTAAATGCTTTTATTTTAAGATCTTGTTTGAGTTGGTGAGGAAATCCCCCAGCAAATTTTGGTAGCTTTTAATTTTAAATTTTATTGAAACTGTATTGTCAGTATTGTTACATATTTTATCAAATGTTTTAATATTTTAACGTGTTTGGCGCAGTACGGCCAGATTTAGCTCTTGCACCAAAAACACTCCACACTCACTCATCTTTATGTATTTAAAAAAAATGAAGAATTTCATGTATTCATAAAAACATTCTCATGTCAATATTAGCTCGTGCCGACAATAATTTTCAAACTATATTCAATGGAAATTTTATAGAACAGAGAAATTTGAAACAATGACTTTTATTCAAAAATCGATTTAAATGTCTAGAATGAAATAAAAAATCAAGTTTTGTAAACTTTTAGATAGAGTAGCTAAAAAAATACTACTTTTAGCTCAAATTATATTTGATTAATTTAGCGTATAATTATTTTAAAGGTCTCTTGAAATAATTAAAAGTGGGGCTTTACACTTAAATGCATGATTTTTTTATTTGAGCTTTAAAAAATCGTTTTTATAGGAATGCAATCATAGATTACATACAAAATAAATAAAAGGAATCTAGGTAATAATATTGTGTAATTATTTTAAATAAAGTTGTTTGTAAACATTTAGCAACACACAGTATTTCTCAAAAATCTTAAGTATATACGATAAAAATTTCAAATGCAACATCAAACAACGATCATCAAAGATTTATAGCTCCAAGTAACACACTGAACATTTTATCACCCACCACATTCAAATGTCAATATTCAAATATCAATATATATATATAACTTACTATTCAAAAGTAATGCTTTCTTCCTTTCACGCATAATTTATTGTCTATGGTTATCAAAGTGCGTTCGGAAACGCACATATGCCAGTTTTTTTAATAAAACAATTAAGTGGAACAATTGGCAATAGTTTACATTTAAGGATTGAATATAGAAAATAAAGACATTATTAAAGCTATTTTTTGCCATATGTACGAGAGCGTGAACTTGACGCGGAGCACATTTTTAGACAGAAAAAAAGTCTGAATTTTTATAAAAAATTTTCAGATTGTAACTCATGCATTTGTTTATAATATAGTATTTGTTACAATTTCAAAATATTTCATAATTAATTAGTTTTTCCTTTTAACATATGAAGGGATAGCTGATTTAGCATTTCAGTATAGGAAAAAAAATTCGAAACACATTTTGTAAAAAAAAATGTGTCAACTTGGATAAAAATGAGTAGGATGATAAAATAAGTGATTCTCTACAGAATAGGGAATCCAGAATATAATATTAACGTTTGAGTACTTTTTTATCTACAAAATATTCGCAATTTGGTCCCTGTTTTTTAACAGTAGCCAAAGTCAGCCATAAATGTATTACATAATTAACAAACGAAGATCAAGACGTACATATTTGTAAATAAAAACAATATTTTACTAGTATATATATAATGTGAAAATTTAAGCATTGATAAGGTGATTCAGTAGAAAGAAACATTCTGGCATATACACATGGAATACACGCCCTCACTTCATTGTCAAGACAACTTTAAAAAGAAGACTCATTTCCAGGCATTCTCTGTAAAAGTTATTTCTTTTCCTATGTAAGAGAAAATGAATGTTCGTAATGGTTACAAGAAACTCCCAGGATGCCTTAACATGAGACAGAATAATCGATTATCTTGAAGAAGATCACGATTTGACGAGTGTTGAACAAGAGTTTGGAATTGACAAAAGTTAAGTTTCAAGAGTATAAGAAACCTAAGAATTGTAACCGGTCCATCTCTAAGTAAGTGTTTTCAGCTGAGATAATCAATGGCAAGTAATGGACACTATTATTGTGCAGCATGTAAAAAGAGAGCTAAGACAGACATCGGGGAGCATTGCTCAGCAGCTGCTTGCGGCAACTGGATCATAGGTTTTATGGTGTATTATGACGCCAACGTCTGTATGTAGTCTATTCATTCTTCGCCCCGAAAACTGTATTCCATAAACAGCACTTCATCGGCGGCAACGTTTGCAGAGATGTCAAGGACACAAAGACTAAATATCACATCAGTGTGTTAAAGGGCATTTTGTTTACTGATGAAAAACGTTTCATACTGAGCAATGATTCTCAGTGCCAGCTGATATGGAGAGAGGAAGAGACATGGTATCATCCCATTATTATCAGGGAAATTTCATTGATTAGGAAATGAGGAGTAATCCTGGAATGAGTGAATATTAACGTCGCAAAGTTCAACTACACGAGAGCTTTTGGTGACGGACCACGTGATTTTTAGCCATCGTCAAGTGACGTGGACGACACCTGAACTGACACCTCTTCACCTAACTACCACACCACAGCAACGGGAGGACGTTTCAGCTGTCAACAGATTTAACGTGCATCGCTGCCCTACACAGAGTGTCTTTAGTGGTACTGGGCTTGATGTCATGACATGCCTGCCATGATCCGATACCTTGACCACTGGGCTACCACAACCCTCTTGGAATACTTGCGTGAGGGTGCATTGTTTTAAATGGGCGAACAGAATCCAATACGTGCGTCTCCAAAGCATGTTACACAGCGCCTGTGCAAAGGAAGAGCTTCTAGAAAGCGAGGGTATGTGCAAAATGGATTGAAAGATTGGATAATGTACGGATATATCTTCAGATTGAATACTGTATATAATTTATTGAATTTTTGACTACTATACTTTAATGAAACTTTAAATAATACATTGAACTAATGCAGTGTGATATTCATGTTAGCCGATTGATTTCTTTCATGATAACGGCTCAATCTGAAAAGTTGCTTAAGTTTTGAATATTAATATATATATATATATATATATATATATATATATATATATATATATATATATATATGTAAGAATAATTAAATTAGATTAAAAATTAAATTCCCTATCTAGCACTTAACTCATCTGTCTCAGTCCCCATCGTCAAGTATCAAACTAATCACCCATTTACTTCTTCCGAACATATGGCCTAGCCAATAAACATGTCTAATTCCAGATCGTTAGATTTAATAGTCAACATATGTCAGCATTAACTTGCAAGTACCTTCTTCAAAGCAGCGATACTTACCATATTTTTTTCAAGTGTTATCCACTTGAAACCCCCACCATGGCGTGCTTTTTCCTCCTCTCTCGGTATCAGAACAGATGTAGAATTGGTTGAATAAAGACCGTCCCTCTTTCTAATTTTTAATCTGATTCTGTCTCCAAAATCACGACATATATATATATATATATATATATATACATATGCTTGTTAGAAACAAATTATATTCTAAGTATTCAAAGATTGATGATTGGATGGTTTAAAATATGGATATGATATATCTTTATATACATCCCTTTAAATTTAGGAACACGATACTTTTAAATAAATAATTTGAAATGTATAAATATCGAGACCTCATATTGGGAACTCCTATCAACCTTCAATTTTCAGTTATAATTTGAAACTCAGCTTTCCATTTTCGCTCCTGAACAATTAATTAAGAATCACAACGATGGAAAAATCTATACAAATACAAAATAGAATCACACATAAAACGTACTTTTCTTTACTTAATGTTTCATTGTTTAAAAATAATTTTTATTTGTAGCGAATAAAAATCTATTAGACTGAGACAAACGAATTTTGTTTTTATTTTGGTCCTCTATGAATCGAAGGATGTTTTTAACATCCTTCGATACGAATTTAGAGTGAAAATATGATTCAAAACGTCTTTTTCAATAAAATCTTTCTATAGTCCTAACTCTATTACTCAAGACAAAATTTGAAAAGCATTTTGTTCTTTTTATAAACTTAAGGCACAATATAAACCTAACTAAATTCCTGAATCAATGATATTGAGCCATATTCTACGAGTAAAATATGTCCTAACTTAGTTATTCATTGGACTATAAAATTTGAGTTAACGAATAGCGAAAAAATAGCAATTTATATATTTATGTTCACGTGTGTGTACGTGTGCGTGTGTTGTTACTTTCCAGGCATACTTTATTCCATTTAAAACCAAAGGAACAAAATAAGATCATGTCTTTTATGTAATTTTTTTATGTTATGTCTATATCAGTGAAAAATCCTACTGCTATTAATTTTTTTCCTCCTTTATATTTACAAGCACTATTAATTCTCAGATTAATCAACACATAAGTGGATGTCTTCAAACGTAAATATTTACGTTATATTTAGACAATTTGAATATTAATTCCTAATTTTTTCTCTTTCTCTCTACTTACGGGCTGACCTCAGAAATCGGTTAGGGACCTTTTTCTTGAGCAGAATTTCCTAAATTCCATTAAAAAAATAACGCATCATTTCAAAACTCAGATTTGAATAAGAATTTTATAGATATTCCGTAGATTAAATTTTTATCAAACGTCATCAAATATTTCGGTTTCAATTCTTGATTCCATTGATGCGTAAAATTATAAATATCAAAGTTATGATCAAACAGAAATTAAAAATAACGCATTGTAACAAGCGTTGTGATTAACTTTCTTTTTCCTGCTTCACTTCAAATAAGGCTAAATTGAATATTTATTACACAGGGGAAATTCAAACTCCGCTCTCTCTACGACTTTGATAGAATAATAATGACAACAAACAGTTTTGACAAGATAAACTAATTGAGTAAAGATTCTAAAACTGAGAGAAAATACAAATAATAAATTCTTAGAAAGAGGGGAAATTAAATTCTTTGAAAAACACTTGTTACACTTCCTGGCAAACTAACCCAAGCTTTGGCAAAACAAGCAGTGAAAATTTTTTGTCGAGGAGGCATAAAGGTGAAAGCAGTTTCTTAAAAATGACTTATTAATAATCAAGGATAAAGTCAATGTGCTCGTCACTAGAGCGATCAAAAACAATAAGTTGACTAATAAATCTTAGTTTAAAAAATCAACTTTACCAGACATCCAATTCAAACAGTCTTCTTACAGTCTAATATTTAAAACGAACTTATCATCTTAAAATGGTGATGCAACATACAGTTGCATAGCCAACCAGCCGCTCTCAATTTAAGAGCTATATAATACACTTCTTATATTTTTTCCTTTCTTTCTCTTTCTCCCTAAAAAAACTAACACTAGTCGAGTTTAAATAGTTGCTCGATTTGCATTGCAGTTGCTGTCAACCATAAATCAGGAAACTTGCGTAAATATCGGTTTCGAATCAGTTTGTTTACTTTCATTGAGATCATGGAACGGGATTGGAAAAACAACACAAGGAGACCATAAAAATTCGGATCCGAAAAATAATATTTCGAATGGTTTTTCTGTTTAGATGCCTAACAACACTATCATATAATCTGAAGTAGAAATGATCTGAACTTGGAAGTAATATTTATTCTAATGTTTAACCTGCGTAATACACGGAATAACTATCATCAAATACATCATCAAAGCATTCTATGAGAATTTTAAAAGAAAATGAGCATAAGACAATCAGAAATAATATTACCCCTCTATATCCTGCAATAAAAACGAGAAGGAAAAGTAGATCTTTATCATGTAACTGGAATTAAGTATGTAATGTGTTATGAATAATGGAATACTTAAAAAAATGAATCTTAGAGACATTTATCATCACATAAAAGATAAATGTCACATCAATGTCTATGCTGCAGTCATAAGTTTTTCACAAAAATAAAATTTGCTTTAACCTACAGGAATTTGCATGCTAGAAAAACACAAAAAATAATTGTTCTAACTGCAAGAAATCATTTTTATCTAATTCAAACTTTTTAATGATCTCATAATCGTACTTTTGAATTCGTGAGTCTATTATTATTTCTTTTCGGAAAGATAATTGATATTTAAGGTAAGAACTTAGATAAATGTATGCAAAGAACACATAAATGATAAATTACCTTTAAATTAATTATTACAAGATTTTAAGTTCAATAAAATATCAATTCAAGGAATACAAATGGTATTTCTTCATTTTTGAATTTATTTTCGTTACTATATAGAATGACTAAATGAAGATAAAAATACATTTTTTTAAAGCTTACTAGTGTTAATAGACGGAATAAAGAAAAAAATTGTCTGGATTTTCTTTCTTTCAAATGTTTATTTTACATATTTGATCAAATGATATAATAATTTGTAGCCTATATGAATTTAAAATTAAACAATAAATTTTAATCTCATTTGACAAAATAAAGTTAAAAAGTACAAAGCAAAATTTGAAAGGGAATATATATATATTTAAAATTTGAGTGCATTTCATCCTATTAAAGATTTTATTTTTGAATTTAATTTCGCACAAACCTTTTAATTCATGTATTTTTCACTGAGAGGTACTTTTATACTAAATATTATTAAAGTTTCAAAATGTAAAGTGACTTTTTTCCACACGGTATTGTGTTTGTTTTATCTTTATGTACTAATTCTTTTAAATTTTGGCATTACCTTTAGCAATGTTTTTAATGTTCGAAAAATTAATTTTTCTTGTTATAAGATTTAATGATACTTTTTTAATGAAAATGGAACGGGTATTTTTCTTTTTTTAGAAATTTGTATGGATTGTGAAATTCGTCGAATAAAGCTAATTGTTATATAGGGAAAAAATGTAAATTGTGTTGTTTCTTGTTTTAATGTGTTTTGATTTTCTTTCTGTTAAAATGAATTTTTTCTTTTAACATACTAAATCCGGTTTAAAATGTTATGTTAAATTATTTTATAGCTGATTGTTACAATTCAATACATTTTAAGACACAAATAAGTTTATTTTGTTGAATAACATAGAATGGAATACAATGCTCGGAAAACGTTTAGTTCTATATAAAATTACTCCAATGCGTATTTTACATTCCAACATTGCCATTGTGTATTGGACGAATAACATTTTTAAATATACTACTTTCTCCTTTTCGAAGGTAACAGAAATAATTTTTCGATAATGCCCTAGAATAATTGCGACGAATTTTTGAAGAAAATTACTGCTGGAAATTGATTTTCAAACTTCTTTTCTTAAAATAATAAGGGCCAATTTCAGATTGAAATTAGTCACTATTTTCGCATGAGCTTAAAAATTGTAAAATAAAATCAAATGTACAAAATAACAAACTCCTAGAATTTTACTCAGATAGCAGCTATATGTGCAATAAGCTATAATCTTTGAACAATCTACTTTTATCACTGAATTATTAGAGGTCGAAGAACTTACAAAATAAAAAAGTTTGAAAAATTTTACAATGGACTCGATTTATCTGACGTCATAATCACATGCCAGCAAACTCCCACGTGTTTGATTTGACTGCGTATTTTGGCGGCATTTTCGGATTTGTATCTCTACTCTGTCAAGTAACAAAATAAAATCATTTCTTTCCTTTAACTTAAAAAAATAGAATTTTTACTTTGATCTATTACTGATATATAGCTTTATAAATACTTTTTTTTAAAATTTCATAATTATATTTCTTTATTTTTTTTGCAAAATTACAATTTGTAAATTCTCGAAGTATCTATTCTAAATTATGTTGCTTGGTGATCGATTCCGGTTGCCAAAAAAATTGGCATCTCCCCCTCCCTGTTCGATTATTAAACACTAAATTTTTAAGTATAACGGATTTTGTTCAATGAACGAGCCATATTTTTTGAAACACAATTTGGCTGGCAAACTAATTTCTAAACCTAAAAGTATACAAAAACACAAGACACGATGTCAAAGAATAAAAGTAGAAACTAAGCTTAAATATAGTACTGTAAATTAAATCTATGTACATATTTAATAACTACACAAAAAATGCAAAAAACTGGGAAATAAACTAAAAATATTTAATGTATTAAAAAAATGAAAAGAATATAAAACTTGAATATAAGCAAAATCGACTATTAACACACCACAGCCATACGTGTAATACGATTATCTGTTGTTAATTATTTGATAATCACGGGACAATCGCTAAACGTTCGCAGCTCCTTCTGGCGATGAATTGACCACAACTTAATATAAAATGATCAGCTGTAAAGTTTAAGAAGTGAAGAATTATCTTTCCAATGCTCAGCTCAATCAATAGTATACAGTCTATTACGTCGATCATGGGTGGTCATTACGTCGATCGCGATCAACCAAAAATGTTTTATATTTCGAATGTATTTTGAATTGTTTCATAATAACTACATCATTTGATATAATTATAATTATGGCTATTATTAAACTAACTTTAGATAAAAATATTTTTTTTTAAATGTATTTTGAATTGTTTCAAATAAATGTGGATCTTTTGATATAATTATATTTATGGCTATTATTATTAAGTTTGTATCTTACGTTTTCCGATACACGCAGTTTTTAAAGTGTTGTTTTTTCATTCTGTAGGTAAGTACACATTCTGTATTTATTATTAAGTTATAATAATAACCTCATCCTCACCTCACCACACCTACGACATGGGGCAGTGGCGCACACGAGAATTTTTCAAGGGGGGAGGAGGTCGAGGGTCTACCATTCTCGTATCATATCCCAATACGCAAGAAAACATTTTTTTGACCAAAAATTTGTCGATTGTGGGAAACAAAAAACTAGAAAAAAATAAAGTACTAACTAAACGATTAACACACATAAATTATAATAAATTACTAATAACAAACACTTAATTATATTTTACGTAATTATAATGAACAGGGGGAAAATCGAGGGCTATGAGGGAGGGTCTAAACCCTTGGAACCCTACCCTACCCTTATGTGTGCCACTAACACAGGGTGGACTGCACAACCTTGAATAAATTAGAAGTAGCCCGTTCCCTGGGAAAGTCTGCCCATCCCTGATCTAGGGTGTTCTAATTTTAACGTAAGGAGGTTATTGAATCAGTGTACGAGAGAAAGAAATCGCGTACATGGTGGCCTCATTTAAAACAATAGCCAAGAAGTACACCCACATTGATATAGAATAATGCCAACTGCATCATTACAAATCCTTCGGATGCAGGAAGCACTTTTACTACAGGCATGTATCTGACCGTGAAATTGTGAGGACATTTAGTAACCCGGCTCCTAAAATCAAACTCATCACTGATCGAGTATGTCTAGAATCAATTAAACTGCTCATAAAACAGCCGTCGCTTGTAGTCGAATTAGAAGCGTGTTTAAAACAAGTATAAAAAAATTATTGGACGAGGCCTGTATGAATCAATATATTTAACAGTATCTCGTTGTGTATTCACATTAGAGATAATCAAACAGGGTGCTAGAGTTTCAATTCATTTTGAGTTTTTTCTGGAAAAAAAATGTCATGTTACTGTAAGCAATTGCATTTTAAATTACTTTTCTCTACCTACGTTGCAATCTCATACATAAAATTCCATTCCACATTAAAAGGATTTTCTTGGGGAGCAAATTTTTATGACAATGAGTATATATCCATACTGTGTTTACGGGACTAACAAAATAAGAAACACACGTTAAATAGTGACCAGTTTGAAGAGCATCTGTGCTTCTCATGCATATATTTGTCGAAGTAAAAATGACCTACAAGCAATTTTAAAAATATGTAGTAGATTTTGTTATATTTAATGAGACTCCAACGCTCATTTACTGCTGGATATGGTATATTTGAAAATATTTAATGGGTTATCATTTGTTTTAAGGTGTGTGTGTGTGTGTGTGTGTATCACTATGCCAACTGTATAGTCTTAGATCTACATAATGCTGATGCACGATCCCACTATTAGCATTAGTTAAAAAATGAAGGTTATAAATAGCAGTGGCGTAACGTGCACCCCCGCAACCCCCGCATCGCGGGGAGCCCAGGGTTCTAAAGAGGCCCAGAGCCTGACTGACGCAAGTACCTACCCTTTGCAAAGTTCAACGTGGGGGCCTAAAACCTGACTTTGCAGGGGGGCTCAAATGTTCTCCGTTACGCCACTGATAAATAGTGCATAGTTAATACACATTTTGATGCTATTCCTCTTGATGTTTTTCAGACATTCCTGTGATAACTGCAGTAGCAGGAGAGGATGCCATTATTCCTTGCAATTTCACCACACCTCTTGAAGATGATGGAGCTTCATTGATTCTGTGGTATAGATTAGATAAACCTAACCCAATATACACTTTAGATATTAGAAGTGGCCCTGTTAGTGAGGGTCGACACTTCCCCATAAGGGAAATGGAAGAAAGGATTTATTTTAATGTCAGTGTTCACCCACCTACGTTGGTTTTCTCTTCCGTTACTCCTGAAGACGCAGGGAACTATAAATGCAGGGTAGACCTACGAAGATCAAGGACTCTTATTCTTCAAAGTAGATTGAAAATTATTGGTAAGTGAAATATATACATATATATTATAAATATAATTATAATTTCATTTTTATAATGCTACTAGTTTGCATAATTTAAGAGACTATTGATTTAATAATTACCTTACATTTCTTAAGTTGATGTTGATTAATTTATGCAAGATAAAATAATCTTTAATTTTTTTAACCAAGCGTCTCTTATACATTTAAGTGATTGCATGTTTATTTTATTAAATTATACTAAAAAAAGTTAGTTTAACTGAAAAATAAATTTCCTATTTCCTTTTCATAGATCCATCAATGTATATATGTATGCATCACTAATTTTACAAAAACCAACATTTTGCATTAGTGCTGATAGCCTCACTATAATAACTGCACATATCAGAAACACTGACAATATGAATTTCCTATTTCCTTTTCATAAATTCATCAATGTATATATGTATGCATCACTGATTTTACAAAAACCGACATTTTGCATTAGTGCTGATAGCCTCACTATAATAACTGCGCATATCAGAAACACTGACAATTGTATTGATGTATTATATGTAAAAAATAATGTCCATACTTGTTTTACACCATAATAACGTTTCATATTTATATTATTTAGCAAATTAAAATGCTTTTCTAATTACTTAAATTTTCAATTTTAGTGCCTCCACATGAGCCCATTATAATGGATGAATATGGGCAGCGCTTACGAGGTGTTATCGGGAAGTATGACGAAGGGTCAACGCTCACCTTCATTTGTGACGTTGATGGAGGTAAATTTAAATACTCCTTTTCAATATATAATACAACAGCAATTGTTTAAATTTCGTTTCATACGCATTGCAATTCATCCTAAATTTCCATTATTTTTTATTTGTAAAAATATAAAATGATCATTTGAATATGTTTCAATTTTTTATGCATATATTTTTATGATTATGTAGTAAATTCAAATATGCCAATTATAAATTATTTAAAAAATCAAAAATTTAAAATCTACAGAATATAGCTTAATTTTACAGATTATCGTAGTAATACTAATTTAAACAATAACGTCTCAGGTAAATATATTTCAAGAATAAATAAATCATTTTAAAAAGGTTTTCTCTATTTTGTGAAACATAATTGGTTGAGTTTATAGAAGTGTAAAAGTATTTGGAAATTTAATAATGAATTAAATATTAAAGTGTTGTTTTTGGAAATGTTAAGTTTTCTATAATTAGTAAGTAACTTTTAAGTTTTTGCCTGCTGACATAATTTATAAGTTACTTAGACTTATTTATATTTATTTTTTTAAAACTAGCACTTCATTTTTTTAAGGTATCCGACTACGTTCGTAAACGTGATTTAAAAAAACGCATAAATGGATAATTTCCATGATATGTAATGTCACTCAGATTAGAATATATGCATCAAATTTTTTAAGGACATTTTGACAAAAAAATTTATTTAAATATAATATTTTGGCAAAAAATTAACTTGGGATAATCTTTTTTCCAAATGTTCTCCTTTTGTGAAAAATGGTTCTATTATAATCATATTTTGCCTGTGTATAGCTCAGACCACTCTACAGAGGTTCAACTAGTTTTGAAATTTCACAATATTTTCAGAGTTAGAACCAGTTGAAATAATTATCGGCGGTTTTTTATTAAAATATATTGCTCCCCTTTGTTGTCGTATAATATGGATAAACCCACTTCTAAGTTATATATTTCAAAAATTCTAGTTGAGCCTCTGTAGAGAGGTCTGAGCTATATACAGGCAAAATATTATTATAATAGAAGCATTTTTCACAAAAGGAGAACATTTGGAAAAAACGATTATTCTAAGTTAATTTTTTGCCAAAATATTATATTTAAATAAATTTTTTTGACAAAATGTCCTAAAACAATTTTATGCATATATTCTAATCTTAGTGGCACTAAATATCATAAAATTATCCATTTATGCGCTTTGCAAAATCACGGATCCGAACGTAGTCGGATACTTTAAGCTTTGTTAAATGTAAATTTAGTTCCCTATCTTTATAACGTGAAATTCTTTATTAAATTAAGAATTATATACTTTGGAAATAATCTATTTATTTCAAAAGAAATTTTTCACTTGGTTTTATCTATAGAAAGAGATTTTATTCAACGTTTTGAATGAAAAAGGACGACAGTTTATTTTTAAAAAAAACACACATTTATTTTCATAAATCTCCGCTTATATTTTCCTATCCGTTTCATTTTTCATCATCCGTTTGTCACTTTCGTCCAAATAAATTCGATATCTTACGCCAAATATTCTAAGTAAAACAAACAAAAGTAATACAATTCCTGAAACTTTTCCATTCCGTTTGACCTGTAGGTGATCCCCACCCGTCTGTAACATGGTGGCGTGGTGATACTCTATTGGATGACGACTACAACGTTACGACAAAGGGTTTTGTTCGAAACAAATTGACGCTGAATGAGATCCGACGGTCGGATTTGTTTGCGCAGTTTTCTTGCATAGCGTCCAACACCAATCTTACGGAAGCCAAGAAGGAATCTATACAGCTGGACATGAATCGTAAGATTTTACTTCACCAATACCTTTGTGGTTTGAAATTTTTGAAATCTCACGAGAGAAAGAGGAAAAGATTTAATCTCATTTGGTTCAACGGACAGTCGTTTCTGCTTCAAGAAACGAGAAAAATTTTGTTTCTGATTTTATATAAAATCGAGACATTTTTATGTATTCTTACTCAAGGTTTTTATATTTTTAAAATATGTACTATGATGATTTGTATAAATGTAAAATGACAGCATCTGTCGTAAATTTTTAAGAATAAGAATTTTTGGCTGTCATTTTCTATTTTATCAATAGATATATATAATTTGTGATACTTATATACTTATTTTGCATTATAATTTGTGATACTTATATACTTATTTTGCATTCCCTATAATTCAGCTAAAATCGAACAGACTAGAAATGGGAAAGACAAAATGTTTTATTTTTTTATAACATTTAAATGTTTTTCGTATAATTTTAATTTTTATTATGTTTCTATTTTATATCCTTTAAAGTGCAAAGTAAAATTTTAGTTCTTTATCAGATAAATTAGTATTTAAAAAAAAACTGAGTCTCATTGACACAAAATTGAAAAGCAATGATATTTGATCCATACAACATAAAATTAAAATACTCTCTTAAATCTAGGATTATTCAATTATTTGATTATCTTTCTAACACATACTCTTAACTATTCTAACTCTCTAAGAAACTGAGCATTAAAGAAGTTTAGCCAATATTACACTTTGTTTTTCAAGAATATTATAATATTAATGTCACAGCTGAGGTACGAAAAGAGAACTCAAGAAGAGTAAAAAAGGATGCTGCCTAACTGTAATGCAAACCTATTAAAAATGCAGTATGGAAACGGTTTTTATAGCTATATTACTCATGTTCAAAGTTTCTTAAAGTGATTGAAGAGTACCAAAGACAAAAATAAAAAAAATTCTAACTTCTTTTAGGCTATGGTATTCGCTTTTAAATTATATATATCAAATTATCATCTTTTGTTTCATTTCAAATACTTATTTCTACCCCCCTCGTTTAACGGAGTGCCTATCATAATCAATGTTTTTGGAGTACAAATATTACATAAGGAAATTTCATAAAATACTACATAAAGTTTAAATTAGAAAAAGAAATATTTGCATAAATAAAAAATGCTTTAAAAGAAAGAAGGCGATGCATTTATAAGGAGTATGTTTTTCTCGAACCAAATTCAAATTCATTTCTTAACTTGGACACTTCATAATATGTATTTATTTTATGTTTCTATAAATATTAAAATGAAGCATTAGTATTTTTCAGTATTCTTAAAATTGCTTCCTTTCTCATTATAAAACTATTTATTATACAGGAATACCAAGCATTTTAACGTCAATAGAGTTCATGTAAAAATTGTAGAGTATCATAATAAATATAGAATTTAAAAACATTCTTAAGAGATGTACCTTCAAATATATTTATTTCTAAATGAAATAATTAGCTCTCTTTTATCATCAGCTTATCTCATTCTTTGAAAAATACATATTCTCTTTCTCTCTTTTCTCTTTCTTTTACGCTTTTAAACTAATATTTTCTATACGAGTCTTTTAGTTACATTCTGAATTATTCGCCTATTTAAATTAAACTCAGAGACGCTACAACCCATGAAGGCCAAGGCCTGTAGTGGCCATTTTAGTATTCGTGATCTTAGACGCTGACGTGCATGAGCAGATGTTTCGGTCAAATGGTCAACCTGAAGAAACCACCAGTGCTTAGTTCCCATGCAAGCTTGGTACTCATTTATCAACACACTGAAGGAAGAGATGAAATGCTAAGTCGACCTAGCCCAGTCCGGGATTTGAACATCGGACCTGTGGCGTGGGAACTCGCATTCGCCTATAATATACGATTAATTTAGAGAGAAACATTCATTGTGTAGCGAGGTGTAGTTATGGTCATAGAAGCAATCAAAGGTTTTTTTAAGTTTCCAGCTGACGCAATGAAAACTTTGTATTGCCACATTGAAATATTTGCGCTGTATTAAAAATCTTACTAAATCCTCAAGATATGCAGTTGTCATTTTTTTTGTAAAGAACACCGAATTCAACAATTAACTATCTTCCAAAGATTAAATAAAATGACTTTATAGACAAGTTTAGAAGCTTCTCTTACGTTTTAAAGATTCAGAAAATAGAGAATAAAATATTAATTTATGTTAAAAAGTAGAAAGTTGTTACGCTATACAATTTCTTTAAGAACGGAATGTCATCCACGTAATAAATACTTCATAACCCAATAATTAAAATTATGAAATTAAGAAAATGTAAAAGAGAAAAAGATAGTTAATGATGCATTTTTCAATAGTAGTCCTTACTACCATTGGTAAATTTTCATTGTGGCTGACGAAAATTTGCCAGACTATTTTCATAAAAAATAGATATGGATAAAAAGTTAAAGTTGCATTTTGCTTTCATTACTATAATCTTTACAGATGGATTACCATTTAATTTAAAACAATTGATACTCAAAATCCATCCAAAGAATTTCACTTATTAGCTAAGTATAGCCAGGAGGCTTAATATTAATAAAACTAATTCTCAGAGCTAATAAACCTTTCAGATTATGTGAAGTTTCTGGGTTTCAAAAAACATAATTCTGAGTGCCATGACACTGTTTTTCCAAAATAGCATCAAGGAGGCACCTCAAATAGAACGGTGTGACTTCTTTCTCGAATGAGGAATCCTCAGTTCTAAATTATTAAGATCGCCTTAATAAAGTGCTTCTCAAACTTTCAATATACGCGACTCACTATCCAATCATATTTTTCTCGTCCCCCCTCCATACAATAACAATGTATTGAATTCAATAATGCTATACTTTAAAGCTAAATTCGACTTTAACCTCTTATGTGCCACCGACGTATAATAGCGTCTCTCTCAGCCAAAGCATTAGTTTTCTGGACGTATATATACGTCTTTCCAAAGTACGATATTTTCTGTGCAGTGCTATCCATATAATTATTCCGATGGATTTGGAATGCTATAAAAGATCATTGATACTGTTTGCGAAGAATTTATTTATTTTAGAGAATTTGCTTATATTTTTCTTTTCTCCCCCTCAGAAAAACATCAAAATACGCTCGTCTACGTGGTAAACTGTCGTATTGGGGAGCAAATTGCGTAACTTTTAATCGGCAGTTAAGGAATTAATTATAAACCGTACAAATTATAAATATAAGTGTTAATAGAAGCTCTTGGGGGTCACTGATAGTTATGAAACTTGTTCTTAACTTAGTATTGTTAAATTAATAATAAAAAATACATTATACGGAGAGTACTGATACATTTACAAGTGTATTATATCAGTGTAAATGTGTATTCTATATTTTTTTACATCAGAAAGTATTTTGCTTGTTTACTTTCAGTAAATTAATAATTTTTAAATAACCTTTTGGTTTCGACTTTTCAATATGCTCGCCCCCCCTTGTAGAGTTATCGTGCCCCTCAAGGAGGGCGCGCCCCACAGTTTGAGAAACGCTGTCTTAATAGTTTGGTGAGTGAGTGATCTCCGCTCAGCCAAGTGTCACGAGATGGTGGATAGCTCTAAGAGTATTATGGAAGAGGTTATGACACTTTGGGTCGTAGACCATATTGTCATTCTATAGCAAGAGTACTCAACTTGTTGATATTCATATGACAAGCATTTCACGCGGGCTGCAACTTGTTGATAGTGGCAAAAAACATTATAAGTCAAAGGCAACATAGGGCAAATCAAAATTGATGAAAATATTTAAATTCCTACTTTCAGCTTTGGTTTTAATATTATACTAACATCAAACACACACACACACACACACAAATATTGGCTTTATGAGTAGTTTTGGTTTCCTTTCATCCATGACCGAACATTTTGTTCACATTCTAATATCAAAACAATTTGTAGCAAAATTGATAGAATTAAATGCTTCATTGGTAGAATTTTCCACTTAAATTTAGTACAATGTTCTTAAACAATGGAATTTATTAGTGCAATAGGATATGACCGGGCCACTCAAAAAGTGCCTCCAGGCTACATGTGGCCCGCGTGCTGCAAGTTCAGTATCACTATTCTAGAGAGTCCGGGTCTTTCGCTATATAATCCGATTTTGCCACTCATTCATGCTGTTTGGTCATCCAGTGCAATCCTTCTGCTGATGAATTCCTCGCAAGAAATATCACCCCTTCTTCATATAAATTCTACCGTATAGTGCCAGTGGAGATTTATTTCTCAATATGATAAGATAGCTTCATGAAACAATTATGCAAACAAATTAAAAAGTTCCACTTTGAATCATTTTTGCTACACTGTAGTACTGACATTTTTGTTGTGTCTCCAGAAAATTGTAGCACAAACAACGAGAAAAGATAAACCATCCCCCCAATTCTTGTTTGTTTTATATATTGATAAGTTGAACATTAGAAGTTCGTGCTCTGATTGAATATAACATTCACAAGCTGTAAAATTATTTTTTATAAATAAACTTGTATTAGAAATGTCAAGCTTAGTGATTTAATTTTTATGAGTGATTCGTCTTTCCTTGAACAAGAATGTATATATTTCCATGTCTTGGCTACAAAATAAGGAGCAAAATGAATTTAAATTCAGAAGGGACATGGCAAATTAAATTCATTAAGTAACCTTAAAACTTTTTAAAAAAAAACACTTTTGACTTACCTGGAGGAGAAAAATATTTGTGGAATCTTAAGCACAATGATACAGTCTCAGTATAAATATTAATTAGGCTTATTTTTTATACAAATTTTTCTGACTCCTTTTTTCTACTTATTTTTACGAACAAAGCTATCGCCAAATGTTCTGTTCAGTTTTTAGTTCCTAACTTCTGGCCTGAACATCCATTATTCATAAGAAGAGATAGACTAATAGATAAGGCTAGAACTCTATTTTTATTTTTACTTTGTACTGCTCGAGGTGCCTAAACTTCTCATTCAGTAGAATACTGTTACTTCTTTGAAATTTTCCTCCCTCAGTCCATTTAGATATATATCACTTTCAATACCTTTAGTTTTGTCTTGCCAATAACTAAAAACTGGAAACTTTGAACATTCTAAGCATCTGATAGTGAATTTAAAAGTTATTTTTTTTATCTTAATATATTGTTCTTTTTTTTTTACTCAAAATGGAGCACGATATAGTTTAATGTCCAGTATTACTTCCGAAATTTTACAGTCTGGCAAAAGCTGAGTTCGATTTTTTTCAATAGACGCCCTGCTTTTCGTGTTCAATAATTTGTATTTTATTCAATTTCAACAATGCAATTTATTTACACATCCATGCATACAAATAAACAATTATTCCCATAAAAATTTGCGCATTGGGGGGCTGAGGGGTGAGAATTGTCATAATATTCATTAAATCTATCACCGAAGCAAGTCACCCGTTTAGCGTTGTAACTCATTGGATTCTTCTGAGTATCATTTTAGCAGTAGTCAGCATTGAAAGGATGAATACTTCAATAACAATTCTGCGAACATCTCCAAATTTTGCTATTCTGACTGCAATCCATCTATAAACGACATCTTCCAAACCTTACGATTTAGGAGAAAAGTAATATTTTGACCTCGAGAAACTTAGGCTTCTTTCCACGAAGACCTATATCTCATACACTCAGGAGCATTGAAAATAGCGACCCAAGAAGAACGCATATAATTGAAATGAAATTTAATACACATAATGACACAGATAAGAGATTCACTTGATCTCAAAAACAAGACAATTAAACGAATACAGGGTGTGCAACAACACAAATACTGGGCAACTTCAATAGCGCGTTGGACCACCTCCAGCTGTAATACATGCCGCCACACGATCCGGCATTCATTTGATTAGACACCTTATGTTGTCCTGAGACAGATGGACCCACAAATCTTGAACAGCCAACTCTAAATCATGTACAGAATGACACGATGGCATCTGCCGTTTCAGCTGATCCCACACGTGCTCTACACGGGACAAATCAGCGGAGCGGGCCGGCCATGGAAGAGTCTGAAAATGATGACAGAAGTCTTGAGAAAGTCTTAGTGCATGCGGACGAGCATTATCTTGCTGGAAAATTGCCCCTGGGGGACCATTTAGGAAAGGTCGTACATGGGGTCGAAGAATATCATCAACGTAACGTTGACCCATTAAGGTTCCACGCATCACAATTAAAGTGGACCGGCTATCATATGCTATGGCCCCCCAGACCATTACACCAGTTGTGCGGGTAGTGTGACGTAAAACAGTGTGGGGGAATTGTACCGCTCAACAGGGCGCCTCCATACCCGTACAGGGTTATCATCTGTCCCCAAAATAAATCGGGATTCATCACTAAACACAACCTTTTGCCAATCTGACATTCCACATTGATCTGGCTTGGCACCACTGTAGACGCAGTTACCGATGTTCCGGTGTTAAAGGGAGTGCACGGAAAGGGTGCTCGGATTTAAGATTTGCTTTTGCAGGGTGTCTGGAAATTGTTTGTGGAACAATTGCTACGCCTACGTCTGCTCGTATCATTGAACGAGTCACTGTGGGGTCCACAAGCGCTTGCCGCACGATCCTTTGATCATCTCTCCTCGTGGTCTTCCTGGTCGGTCCAGACCCGGTTTTCCGTGCGTGGGTACCTTCTCGTGTCCACTGCTCCCAACAATTTCTAACGGCACACTCCGAACGATCCACCTGGCCATCAACACGGCGTGTCGACCAGCATGCCGTTTTAATCCCGATGATCAGGCCTCTCTCAAACTCGCTTAACTGTGTGAAATGTCTTCTAGCACCTTTACCTGGCATGTTTAGCTTATCAAAGTCTTCCTACAATCGGCGGGTGATCGTCACGTTTATAAACCTTCGAATTTGCGCTGGCTTATATAGCACCCTCTTACTGATTGTAGCGCCACCTCGGCGTGCATGAGCATGCGTATTGACACAAAACTTGAATTATTTGCATATCACATTACGCTGTACTTATTTGCAAAGTTTTGCGATTGTACTTAGTTTCCTTCTTGGTTCGCTATTTTCAATGTTCCTGAGTGTATTACAAAAATCTCAGATAACTGTTTTCAGACGATTTTAACAAACTGCTTCTCTTTTAAATTTATGTTCTAAAATTTTTCAATAATTATTTTCTTGTGAGCTGAAGAATAGTTATTTTATTGAATACTCCTCATATATGAGAGAATTAAAACATTCTCATCAAGCGTGTGTCATGATTTTGACACTCATTTGAAATGACACCATAGATCAAAGAAATAATAATTTTTTTGAAATTAGTATTAAGGAGTGCTAGAAATATATATATATATATATATATATATATATATGTATATATATATATATATATGTGTGTGTGTGTGTGTGTGTGTGTGTGTATGTATGTATGTATGTATGTATATATATATAACAATCAATTATAATCGCCGATACATATATTTGAGATGTTACGGAGACTAACACAGATGTACGTATGGATGACGGACAATGAGATGGCACTATGCGTGCGTGTAGTATAATTTGGCGGTCTATTCTCTTACTGGTCTGTTGAAGGAGTCCTGAGCCTGGTCGCCATATAATAGATCTCTTACCGACTGGTCCCATCACCTCCTCACACTCAGAACGGCATTGGGGATAACTAGTTACCGAGCAAACCACTTGGTTTGCATCATCTCCATGATTCTTCTTTTTTCGAACTATGGTAGCTTATCTTATTGCCTCGGATGGCAGTATAAGGGAATCTTCAGTCAGAAAGCATACCTCTGCATCAAATTAAATATTTGCAAATAATGATCTCTTCTTACCTATGTCATAGTCCAAAGACTACAATTTCACCTCCTCTGGTGGCATTGCAGAATACTAAATCATGCTGCATTTTTAATCATTTACATATCGGCCTTACACATACCTCCATTTTAAGTGGCATAACAATACCACTCTTACTTTTTGATGCGTAAATTTTTATGGCAATGAAAGTACTTTTCTGTCAGTTGCGATTGCAATATACAATTTGTTTGGACTCTTTTATCCCCTTATATCTGGCACAGGTATATATAACCCGTGTTGGATGTACCCATTTATGCTTTTTACAAATACGATCCTTTACATTGCGGTGCTATCAGTAAAACTATTCTCTCTCGTGGTTTTGGAATACAATAAGATGATATTGATAATATTTAAAAAGAATTTATATAATTTAGAGAATGTCTTATTTATAATAATGATTCTTCTTTTCCCCGAATATACAGATTGCGGCTCGTATACCTTTTACATGACAGTTAATTTGTGAGGCAAACATGATCATTCTTGTATTTTATCGATCTAACTCCCAATTGGAGCTAATGTGACAAACAATCTCGTAGAAGGACGCCCGCCATTTTAACAAGTGAATGCTGCCGTCCCACAATACGCTTTCATCGAGGATGAACGAGAACCATTGTATTCATTTATTTCATCTTACAGCTGTGTTTTCTAAGTATAAAGCTCAATTCTTGCAATACTGTTAGTTCAGCGCCTCTCAAACTGTGAGGTGCGCCCCTCTAGGGGGCGCCATAGCTCTACGAAGTTGGCTCGAACACATTGAAAAGTCTAAAACAAAAGACATTTTTTAAAAAGAGTATTAATGTACTGAAAGTAAACAAAGAAAATAAATTCTGAAATAAAAAAAATTAAATACACCTTATACATACATGTATCAATACTACGCAACACATTCAATAATTAATAACAATACTAAGTTAAGAATAAGTTTAATAATTACCAGTGACTCCCTGATCTTGTCATTAAAATTATATGCAGAAAATAACACGTATCTTGATTATTTGTTCGGTTTATAATTAATCCATTAACTGTCGATTAAAAGTTACGCAATTGGCTTTCATTGCCACCGGACACACTGCCTAGACCCTTTTATAGCATTTCACAGCCTTCAAAATAATTTTAAAGATAGCAGTGCACGGACAAGATTGTACGTCGGAAAGACGTATATATTCGTCCAGGGGAAATAACGCTTTGGCTGAGTGAAACGTTTATATACGCCGGTGGTTCTACAGAGGTTTAAGTCGTATTCTAGCTTTGGCATCAAAGGAAAGTAAAATAGAATTCATTACATTATTATTGTACGTAGGTAGGAAGGCGCGATGAAAATTATGATTGAATATTGGGTTGCCAATATTGAAAGTTTGAGAAACACTGTGTTAGTTTAATTTTCAACGCATATGCATATCTACCGAGTTTTGTATTACTCTCTCAACGCATCCTTGGTGCATTGCTTTTTTATGTTACAAAGGTGAATAGCTGTGTTCAAACTTAAGGCTATTTTATTTTTAGTTGATTACCTTCAGAAGTGGTTAACAGAAGATTTGATGAAATTAAGTGTACATAGGTATATATAAGACGTAAAAAAATTACTAATATATAGTAGATGAATCAAATAAATTTATGACTATTAGATAAAGAAAGAAGCAATTGTGATTTTTTTGAGATTCAACATAGTCTTTGTTAATTAAAAATATGTTGCCTAATGCTCTCAAATCTCTGTTCTGTTTCTCATTCTACCTAGAAAAAAGCTGTTATTTAATTTTAAATTATAACTTTATCAAAAAAAATTGAAAACCCTAGTTTTACTTTTAATATTTTAGAAAGTTTAATATTTATTTTCTTAAGGCATCCGACTAAGTTCGGAACCGTGATTTTAATAAAAAGCATAAAAGGATAATTTTCATCATATTTAGTGTTACTTAGATTAGACAACATGTATAAAATTGTTTTGAGAACATTTTGACAAAAAATTATTTAAATACAATATTTTGGCAAAAAATTAACTTAGAATGATCTTTTTTTCCAAATGTTCACAAAACAATTTTATACATGTTGTCTAATCTAAGTGACACTAAATATCATGAAAATTTTTTATTTATGCGCTTTTGCAAAATCACGGTTCCGATCGTAGTCGGATACCTTAAAGGGATCTCTATATATTTAAAAAAAATCACCCAGGAGTTTGTGGAAATTGATTTTCTTTATTTTTTTGGTTTTATTAGAGGAAATAGGTAATACTGCTATAATTGTTTTGACCATTTCCTTTTGAAACTATAATAATATTTATTTAAAAAAAAAAGCAAATAAAGTTTTGATTTAGGTTGCAATAATTGCTACATTTTAATTAATTGAAACGTTTTAATTACTATTAACTTTCCATGTCTAAAATTACATTTTACATAACTTGACGATTGTTATTAAATGATGGGTAAATTTACAGAAACTAGAAACGTAGAATGCAAAGGGGATTGATTCAAACAAGTAGAAAGTGATTTTCGTAAAAAATTCTATTTACTTAGAATCTCTAACTCTGTTATTCGTTTTTTCTCATTAAAAATAATACAATTATGAAAGCTTAGAAAGTGAGAGAATTTTTATCATGTCTCAACATAAAGCTGTCTATTGGCGACTAACGTCGTAATTTTTAACTCTCGCTAAGAGGTCTCAGGGGTGTTAAATTTCTCTAGAGGTCTGAAAACATAAATAATTTTCAAACAGGTGTAATTCTTTACAGTTTAAATTAAATAATTCGAATCTTTTACACATTATTTATAAAGTAATGGATCTTTAGAAAAGTATAAAATGTTTAAAATATAATCATAATTTTAAAAATTATAAGCATATAAAAATTTAAAAAAATTGTATAAGAAATATTTATTAAGTTTTACGTTGCGCAGGCTATTTTCCAAAATAGTAACTTTAATTGCTAGCTATAAGTTGATTTATAAAGTTAAATGTATTCTTATTACGCTGTAGCTATTTTTATATACATAGAAAAATAACTTACATATTTTAATAAATAAAAAATACATTTTTAAAAAATATTTAAAAAATTGCAATATTTTATAAATATTTTGATACACAAAAGATATATATTACTAAAATTAGGTAAGGTTTAAAGAGTATGATGCCTTTTATAATTCTATAAAGTTGTATACATCAGATGCTACTCTTGTAGAAAATAGTGTGCGTACAGCAAAAAATACTTAATATAAATTTTCATATGCTAATGATTTTTAAAGTTTTTATTATATTTTAAACATTTTATACTTTTTTGAAGCCCCATTATTTTATAAATAATGTGTAAGATATTCGAATAATTTAATTTTAATTTAAAAGAATGATACCTGTTTGAAAATTGTTTAAATTTTCAGACCTTTAGAGAAATTTAACACCCCTGAGACCCCTAAGTGACGAGAATGACCCTCTCCCTGCTTCCACACTACACCACACGTGAGGACGTTTGGACCTCGACATATTTAACGTGCGTCGGGTCTGCTCTGCACAGTGAGTCGTCAGCAGTGTAAGGCTCGAACTTATCACATGCATGCCACGAGTGCGTGACTCGACCATTAGAATATTGTGGGCGCGGGAGTGCTCTGAAAGCTTGTGTTAAAGATTCTGTGTGAAACTGTCTCATTCATTCCATGTTACACTTAAACGAGCAAAGTGGGTGTTTTTTACTGGGACTTTATAAACCAACATTCCCGTTTTTGGACTATTGCATCTTAAAATTTTAAATTTGGTAAACGTATTTCTTTCCTTGTATATAGATTGCTGAGAAAGTGTTTCGCTGGAAGTAATTCTTAAGAAGGTTACTGCAGGGTTGTGATAGACAAAAATTCCTGTTAAAGAATTTTTAAATTTACGGAAATTTCACAAACATCTTCCTTCAGTT
Source organism: Trichonephila clavipes (assembly GCA_019973935.1). Lineage (NCBI taxonomy): Eukaryota > Metazoa > Arthropoda > Arachnida > Araneae > Nephilidae > Trichonephila > Trichonephila clavipes. The sequence goes on along the minus strand of BMAU01018228.1, from coordinate 2,020,868 downwards.
GAAAAGAAATCTACTATGAAAGAGATTGTTTTAAATGGGAGATTGTAGGGCATTATAGATAAAAATATCCCTTTTATATGAGGTAATTAGAACGTCCAGGATTTTGAATAACCTTAAAAGTCCATCGGTGTCGTTTCGACACCGCGATATAAAATAATTGTTTTGACTAAATAATTGCAGGATTACTGTTCAGTAGGGTTTAGTTTTAAGACTTTTTTAATATTATTTCATGTAATTATCATATACTATGACCCTTTATATCATACGAAACTGACGTTGACATTATGTTTCGCGAAGCTTGTTGGATAACCGCTTTGTCGGAAAACATCGAAATCTGCCAGGGACATTACTGTTATACGGTATCCATTCATTGCCATCCCTAGCAACATATACATTAGGATTTACTGGAATATTATCAATTACATCTGCACTTTCTTCAGATTCTTCGCAGTCACTTTCACTCAATCTTATGTCTTCATCGGAATCTAAATTAGACCAAGACAGCTAACCAGCGTCTGATTCATTCTTGGAAGGCTCTCGGAAAAAATTAGCAATTTCATCAGTGATTGTTCTATTCTACGAGCTATCGTTTCAGGGTTTCGCCTCTGCACTAAGTTAGAAAATCGAAATAGTGTTTTTAGGAGCAGATAAGCAAATACTAAGTAACAAAACACTTATACGCAATGATTTTAGTATAATTCATTCCTTTCCACTGTGAACCCGATAATACTGCCTTAAGTGTCAAATAAATGTGCAATAGGACTTTAGAAAGTTTATTTTATCAATAGTGTCTACTTAGTGAACTATATTTTGTTGAACGACACCTATTTGTATTGGAAATTGCAATGGTATCAAAACGACATTAGTGATCGTTCTAGGTATATTTAGTTGTAAAATCACTTATAATAAACCTAGAACCACAAAACATTTTCTGTGTAATCGGTAGGGAAAATGATTAAAAGTCACGGAAAGTTTTCGATTTCCCGTCAAAATTGTGGAAAGGAGAACAAAGCAATCAGGTCCCGGTGTCCAATTGACACCAAAGGACGTTCTAGTGTTAATGAACCAATAAACTTGAAATTTGGAAGCATGATATGTTTTTTTTGTTGATTAGAGATCGGTTAGAAAATGGGGTTTGAAGAAATCGTCTCTGAAGTGGGGATTATGAAAGCATAAAGGCTAATATGCTTCTGTTTTAGAAATTCAAGTCGCTTCCTTTTTAATTCAAGAGGCAAAATTTATAAAAATATTTTTTAAATACCTTAAAAAAAGCTCCATGATAGAATTACTTAGATAAAAATAACTTTTAAAAACATATCTATAGTCTTAAAATAAAATTAAAAACCCAGTGTGAAGTGGATGGATATGGGATAGTATGTATATATATATATTTATTTATCTCAAAAAAATTTCTCCAAAATCTCTCATCCAAAAAATTTAGAAATTCAATTTAATATATTTAAGCTTAAATACGCTTCCTAAGCAAAGATAAAAACAATTCTCATAAAAAGAGTTTTCCCATGAAATTCTATATAAATTTTCGTCACTCGCTATTTCTTCAGTCTTCTGGAGAACTTCTATATTACTGAGAAATGGAGCGATAAACCTACCCCGTACTGAAGGGGTTTTTACTTGAAGGTTTTTACTTGAAGGTAAAAAAAAAAATGGTTTCTCTTAAATATGCTGAAACATTTTTTAAAGAACATTCATTTGCGTTGCGTAAAATGTAATAATAGATCATTTCAGGGGGGGGGGTATCTAAGTGAGGAAAACAGTCATTTTCTGCGTTTAGAAATAAGTTTATATTTTTTTCAGTTTAAAGTGCTTGCGTAAGGCTTTAATCTTAAAAAATAATATAAAATTGAATTTGTGTTATGTTGAATATTGACTTGAAGAGTTACAGATAATGCTCCGCACAATTGCTTGATGGACACAATCAAATCAACGAATTAGATTGGCACAATCAATGTATGGGTAAAGACACCTGAACATCAAATATAAATGTGCTGCATTGTGAAGTGATCTGGAGATCACGTCGACCAGGGAATAGTTGGAGAGATACGAAGACAAGCAGATAAAAAAGATTTCCACGTGCAGTAAGGTATTATCTTGTTGCCATGTGTAAGTTCAGTGGTCTAAGAGAAGAAAGTCAACACTAAGATGCGTAGAATCTCGTCAACATTCCGTCAAGTTTTAGGGCATTTACAAAGGACAATTAGTACGGTCCGGCAGTCAAATAGTATGACATCCTTTACCATAGCTTCTGTTTGCCGGGTTTTCGCGAGGATCATCCTCAATCTGTGGCACACACAAAAAGGGGGTGGTCCTGGGGGTCCGGACACCCCAAAGCCCTTGATTGTTTTCAGATTGATTATAATCCTAAGTATATAGTACGTAAAATTTAATTAAGTATTTGTTATTAATGATTAATTTTATTAATTAATGCTAATTATTTATTCAATAATTAGTTTTTTACTGTGTTTTGTTCCGGAAAATTGACAAAATCAAAAAGACCATGATACAAGAATGGTGAACTTTCGACCCTGGACCCCCCCCCCTTTAAAAATTCCTGTGTGCGCCACTGCCCTCAATTATTGAGCATCTTTATGCTGTCTAGACACCGTTACTCATCATCAGACCTCGTTTCAAAACAAGATTTATTATTGAAAACAAAACCTACTGCACTTTGTAGGAGTCCAAATTCAGTACTTTCGGCACCGCTACAAACGCACCGGGCGCAGTGCTTCCGTGAAGAGTAATCAACGCAATTATATATATATATATATATATATATATATATATATATATATATATATATATATATATATATATATATATATATACATATATACTAAAGGACCCGACAGACGTTGTCCTATGTACACACATCTTAAATTCAAAAATTCCAAAATTTTATGAATAAGCTTTAACAATCTCGACCGTTTTGAGTAAAATTTGTATTAAAAAGTTAATACAATGTCTAACGTCATTACATGTATGGTTATCAAAATTCAATCAATCGATAGCGTGTGAGTATGTGTATACTATGAGCGAAGTTAAATGTAAAGGCTATGTGAATAAAAATTTAAATTTGTTTTAATTAAAGGTGAAAATTGAAACTCAAACTAATTTATAACAGGTATATTTATTAAATTGTGTACATAAACTTAATTTATACTAATGCCATTGCCTATTCTAATTTAAAAGATATTAATTAAAAACGCTAAAAAGCGTGAATCGTCTGTATTTTCGTAACAATAATGACCGGGTTTGGCCAGTTTGGCTAAAAATTGATTTTCGACACCAACTTACGTCTTTTTCAATTTCTACTATTAGCTCACGATCTCTATACATGTTTTATTTGTTTTTGTGTTTATTTACTTATTTATCTTGGTAGAATTTACAATCGTTAATAAAATACATTTTTAAACGCTCAATTGAGCTGAAATGTAATGTACATGATTATTTTGGATGACAATACAATAATTTAATTATAATTAACAAAAATTAAGTGATTAAAACTGATTATTTAAAAAATTACAAATACAGCCACGTTGGCGACTAAGCGACCCTTTTAACGACTTATGTAAAATTTGAAAAGGTTTTTTTTCTCACGTGTTAAAGCATTCAGTTGAAAGGAAATTTTATATACACGATTGTTTTGGATGACAATACGATATTTTAGTGATAATTAATAAAAATAATTACCACTTAATAATGTGATTCTGTCATATGTATATACATATTTATATTAATTGCAACTATTTAATAAAAAGTAGCTAAAATAAATTTTTTCTTGGTTGATCTAAGTAGGAATTGATTAAATTTTTTTTATATTACCTGTTTATAACAATAGCGTTGTTACAACAATGCAGGTGAATGTTGAGTTGTATTTTTTGAATGTTTTTAATTAATATCTTTTTAACTAATTGCGATAACGGACTGAATTGTGAATCTAAACCATTCTCGAATTTAATTGAATCCACACAAAAAATTTCATCGAAATCGGTCCAGCCGTTTAGAAGGAGTTTAGTGACAAACACACGCATAGATTTATATATATACATATATATATATATATATATATATATATATATATATATATATATATATATATATATATATATACTAGCCATTACCCACCCGCTTCACTGGGTATTTCACGATGTTGTATATATGTATACTGTTTACATATACATTAATTATTGATATCTAGCATTAAGAATTCGATTGTATTGAAAAATATATTTATAGCTGTTACACTCTCGCCCCTTGATATAAAAAGAAAATAAATTATAATATTTAATTTCTATTTATATCTAAAATAGAAGTAGAAAGATTTTTTTCGCTCACTTAACCTAATAATCAAGTGAATTTCCACCAAAGCAACTATCAGTGGATCTCTACTCCATAAAATAAACATGCGTGCTAAGTTTCAAGTCTAAATCTAACAGAGCAAAAACGTAATTTTTATCATCAATACCTCGTTGACTGCATTCTTAGCGGATTCTAATTAAACAAAAGAAGCATGCAAACCAAATTTTATTATTATAGTCTTAGCAGTTCAAAAACGGGAATTTTGTCTATCAATATGCCTCAATAACTCTCCCCGCTTCCCCCTGGAGTTGATTTCTGTAAAATCCATTCTTAGTGGAACTCTATTCAACTAAAGAAAAGTACTCAACAAATTTCAAGTAAATGAGTTAAATTCAAAAACAGGAATTTTTCTATAACACGCGTTAATCCCTCGCAACCCCACTCCTTTGGAGGTCCGTTTTCGCAAAAATCTTTGTAAAAAAAACTTTATTCCATATATTAAACATATCTTCAAATTTTCAAGCATGTGGTTATATTAGTTGAAAAGCGGAAATACGAGTATTTAAATATTACGCCCCTTAATCCCCCTCAGTGAGCCTTGGGGATAAATTTTACCCAAAACTGTTTTGTAGCGGATTTCTACACCATGAAAGGAATTCGCTTACCAACTTTTAAGACTGTACGTCTAAAACTTTAAAAATGGAAATAATTATATATAACGCTACTTAAGCCCCCGCAACGCCACATAGGAAACGATATTCACAAAACCCATCTTATGGCAGATCTCTACTGAGTGAATGGAATCTGCTTATTTTCTATTTCAAGGTTTTACGTCTAATAGTTTAAAAAAGGAGTTAATTGCCTAAAACGCTCTTTAATTCTCCACAACGCCACTTGGGGACGATTTTCACAAAACCCATTTTGCAGCGGATCTGTACTCTATGAAAGGAATCCGCTTACCAAATTTCAAGACTGTACGTCTAAAAGTTTAAAAATGGAAATAATTATCTATAACGCTCCTTAAGCCCCCGCAACGCCACTTAGGAAACTATTTTCACAAAACCCATCTTATAGCGGATCTCTGCTCAATGAAAGGAATTAGCTTACTAATTTTCGATATTTTACGTCTCATAGTTTAAAAAAGGTGTTAATGGCCTATAACGCCACCTACTACTCTACAACGCCACTTAGGAGTCGATTTTCACAAAACCCATTCTGTAGGGGATCTGTACTCTACGAAAGGAATCTGCTTACCTAATTTCAAGACCGTACGTCTAATAGTTTAAAAATTGAAATAATTATGTATAACGCCCCTTAAGTGCCCTCAACGCCCCTTGGAGGTCGATTTTCGTAAAACTCATTATTTAGGGAATCTCTACTTTATGAAAGAAATCTGTGTACCATGTTTCACGACTTTACATCCAATAGTTTAGTAAAGGAAATAATTATCTATAACGCCGCTTAAACCCTCGTAACGCCCCTTGGGGTTGGAACTTTGAAAAATTCGTTCTTAGCTGACGTCTACAGTAGGAAGGGAACCTACCTACCAAATTTCAAGTTCGTAGGTTTAATAGTTCCAGAGATATCGTGATTAGTCAGTCAGTGAGTCAGTCAGTCGTATTTCTCCTTTATATATATAGATAAAAAAGAAAAAAAGAAAATCACATCCATAAAATTCATAAGCTTAAAGCATGACAATCCTTTCTTTCCATGTTTATTTCAAAGATCTGCTAACGTCTACTTAAAAACAATTTACAAACTATATATATCTATATATATAAAGGAAAAAAGCTACTCACTCACTCACTGACTGACTGACTCACTGACTGACTAATCACGATATCTACGGAACTATTAAAGCTACAAACTTGAAATTTGGTAGGTAGGTTCCCTTCATAGTGTAAACGTCAGCTAAGAACGGATTTTGCAAAGTTTGAACCCCAAGGGGCGTTACGGGGGTTTAAGGGGCGTTCAGGATAATTATTTCCTTTACTAAATTATTAGATGTAAAGTCGTGAAACTATGTACACAGATTTCTTTCATAAAGTAGAGATTCCATACATAATGATTTTTACAAAAATTGACCTCCAAGGGGCGTTGAGGGCGCTTAACGGGCGTTATACATAATTATTTCCATTTTTAAACTATTAGACGTACAGTCTTGAAATTTGGTAAGCGGATTCCTTTCATAGAGTACAGATCCGCTGCAAAATGGGTTTTGTGAAAAACGACCCCAAGTGGCGTTGTATAGTATTAGGTGGCGTTATACGCCATTAACTCCTTTTTTAAACTATTAGACGTAAAATCTCGAAATTTAGTAATCTGATTCCATTCAATAAGTAGAGATCCGCTATAAGATGGGTTTTGGGAAAATCGTTTCCTAAGTGGCGTTGCGGGGGCTTAAGGGGCGTTGTACATAATTATTTCCATTTTTAAACTATTAGACGTACAGTCTTGAAATTTGATAAGTGGATCCCTTTCATAAAGTACAGATCCCCTACAGAATGGGTTTTGTAAAAATTGACCCCCAAGTGGCGTTGTGGAGAATTAAGGGGCGTTATAGGCAATTAACTCCTTTCTTAAACTATTAGACGTACAGTCTTAAAAATTAAGTAAGCTAATTCCTTTCATGGTGTAGATATCCGCTACCAAATAGTTTTGGGGAAAATTGATCCCCAAGGGTCACTGAGGGGGATTAAGGGGCGTAACAGATAAATATTTCCGCGTTTCAACTAATAGAATCACCTGCTAGAAAATTAGAAGGTATGTTCCGTTCACAGAATAAAGTTCCTTTTACAAAGATTTTGCGAAAACGGATCTCCAAAGGAAGGGGTTGCGAGGGATTAATGCGTGTTATAGAAAAATTCCTGTTTTTGAATTTAACTCATTTACTTGAAATTTGTTGAGCACTTTTCTTTAGTTGAATAGAGTTCCACTACGAATGGATTTTACGAAAATCAACTCCAGGGGGAAGCGGGAAGAGTTATTGGGCATATTGATAGACAAAATTCCCGTTTTCGAACTGCTAAGACTACAATAATAAAATTTGGTTTGCATGCTTCTTTTCTTGAATTGGAATCGGCTAAGAGTGCTCTCAACGAGGTATTGTTGATAAAAATTCCGTTTTTGCTCTGTTATATTTAGACTTGAAATTTAGCACACATGTTTATTTTATGGAGTAGAGATCCATTGAAAGTTGCTTTGGTGGAAATCCACTTGTTTATTAGGTTAAGTGAGCGAAAAATAACTTTCTCTTTCTAATTTAGATATAAATAGAAATTAGATATTATAATTTATATTCTTTTTATGTCAAGGGGCGAGAGTGTAACAGCTATAAATATATTTTTCAATACAATCGAATTTTAATGCTAGATATAAATAATTAATATATATGTAAACAGTATACATATATGCAACATCGTGAAATACCCAGTGAAGCGGGTTGGTAACGGCTAGTATATATATGTAGTATATATCTTTTATATATATAAAGGAGAAAAGCGATTCACTCACTCACTCCCTCACTGACTGACTAATCACGATATTTCCCCGGAACTATAAAACCTACAAATCTGAAATTTGGTAGGTAGGTTCCTTCATGGTGTAGACGTCAGCTAAGAGCGGATTTTGCAAAGTTCGAAACCCAAGGGGCGTTACGGGGGTTTAAGGGGCGTTATAGATAATTATTTCCTTTACTAAACTATAAGATGTAAAGTCGTGAAACTTTGTACAAAGATTTCTTTCATAAAGTAGAGATTCCCTACATAATGAATTTTACGAAAATCGATCTCCAAGGGGCGTTGAGGGCGCTTAAGTGGCGTTATGCATAATTATTCCCATTTTTAATCTATTAGACGTACAGTCTTGAAATTTGGTAAGCGGATTCCTTTCATAGAGTACAGATCCGCTGCAAAATGGGTTTTGTGAAAATCGACTCCCCCAAGTGACGTTGTAGAGAATTGAGTGGCGTTATAGGCAATTAACTCCTTTTTTAAACTATTAGACGTAAAACCTTGAAATTTCGTAATCTGATTCCATTCACTAAGAAGAGATCCGCTATAAGATGGGTTTTGTGAAATCGTTTCCTAAGTGGCGTTGCGAAGGCTTAAGGGGCGTTATAAATAATTATTTCCATTTTTAAACTATTAGACGCACAGTCTTGAAATTTTTTAAGCGGATTCCTTTAATAGAGTACAGATCCACTGCAAAATGGGTTTTGTCAAAATTGACTCCCAAGTGGCGTTGTAGAGTATTAGGTGACGTTATAGGCAATTAACTTCTTTTTTAAACTGTTAGACGTAAAACTCGAAATTTAGTAAGCTGATTCCATTCATTAAGTAGAGCTCCGCTATAAGATGGGTTTTGGAAAAATCGTTTCCTAAGTGGCGTTGCGGGGTCTTAAAAGGCGTTAAACATAATTATTTCCATTTCTAAACTATTAGACGTACAGTCTTGAAATTTGATAAGCGGATCCCTTTCATAATGTACAGATCCCCTATAGAATGGGTTTTGTTAAAATCGACCCCAAGTGGCGTTGTGGAAAATTAAGGGGCGTTATAGGCAATTAACTCATTTTTTAAACTATCAGACGTAAAATCTTGAAATTGAGTTAGCAGGTTCCATTCACTGAGTAGTGATCTGTCATAAGATGGGTTTTGTGTAAATCGTTTCCTAAGTGGAAACCTGCGGGGACTTAAGGGGCGTTTTAGATAATTTTTTTTTCCATTTTTAAACTACTAGACGAACAGTTCTAAAATTTGGTAAGCTAATTCCTTGCATGGTGTAGAGATCCGCTACAAAACAGTTTTGGGGAAAATTGAGCCCCAAGGGTCACTGAGGGTGATTAAGGGGCGTAATAGATAAATATTTCCGCGTTTCAACTAATAGAACAACCTGCTGGAAAATTAGAAGGTATGTTTCGTTCATGGAATAAAGTTCTTTTTACAAAGATTTTTGCGAAAACGGATCCCCAAAGGAGTGAGTTTTCGAGGGATTAAGGCATGTTATAGAAAAATTCCTGTTTTTGAATTTAACTCATTTACTTGAAATTTGTTGAGTACTTTTCTTTAGTTGAATAGAGTTCCACTAAGAATGGATTTTACGGAAATCAACTCCAGGGGGAAGCGGGAAAAGTTATTGGGGCGTATTGATAGACAAAATTCCCGTTTTTGAACTGCTAAGACTATAATAATAAAATTTGGTTTGCATGTCTCTTTTGTTGAATTGGAATCAGCTAAGAACGAGGTATTGATGATAAAAATTCCGTTTTTGCTCTGTTAGATTTAGACTTGAAATTCAGCACGCATGTTTATTTCATGGAGTAGAGATCCACTGAAAGTTGCTTTGGTGGAAATCCACTTGATTATTAGGTTAAGTGAGCGAAAAAAATCTTTCTCCTTCGATTTTAGACATAAATAGAAATTAGATATTATAATTTATGTTCTTTTTATATCAAGGGGTGAGAGTGTAACAGCTATAAATACATTTTTCAATACAATCGAATTCTTAATGCTAGATATCAATGATTAATATATATGTTAACAGTATACATATTTGCAACATCGTGAAATACCCAGTGATGCGGGTGGGTAACGGCTATATATATATATATATATATATATATATATATATATATATATATATATATATATATAAATTTAAGAGACATTTTTGTTTTGCAAATGACACACTTGAGTTAAATGCATGCCATTAGAACAATATTTTGGTTTATAACCACTTATTCTAGCATTTTTCTCTCCCATTTCATCAATAATATCAGATGCAATTCAGGATTAAACATAAATTTTAAAATGAGAATATAAAGATTAACTATTTTATGCAATAATGTTAACATAGTTTTAAAATTATTTAAAATAAATCTAAGTATTATACATAAAAATATGCTTGCTTTCTTATAACAGGAGCTTCAGAAATGTATGCTTGAGTGTAAGTTTGAATTTCGATAACAGAAAATTGAGAGTTTTGGGCGGTTCATTTGTGAGTGTGTGAGTCCATGTTTATACTCGGAAGTATTCATATTATAAACTGCGAAGAAATAGAGGGACAATATCATTATTGAACAAAATAAAAATGCAAAATCATACAGAGAATTGGAATAATCAAATATGGTAAATAGTTGCAGTAAATGATCTTTTCCAAAACCAAATTCTATTTTCATGCCACTAAACAATTATAGTAGATAATGTAGAATTAAAAAGAAAGGATAAATTGTGGTTATATATATATATAACCCCCGACTACTTATAAACAGGTTTATATATATATATATGTATACCTAATCATTAATATTTTAATATATTAACAAATGTTTGACGCAGTATAGTCAAACTTGGCTCTTGCGCCTTAAAAATTCACACTCTCTCACTCATTCCCCCTAACCATTATGTTTGTATATTATATTACATATATAAACGAATAATACAGAAAAGAGTGAAAAAAAGGTGCATAATTTAAATTTAAGGGGTTATTTAATTTATTTCTGCTTGAAATAAGACATTAAATTCGTCTGTTTCGTCTCCATTTGCTGTTTACTGAAAAGTGATATGTAAATTTCTCAGGGCTAATTTTCCCCCTCAGTTATTGCCTTATTGTTGTTGAAATTATCAAGAAAAACATGCTTGTGTATTAGCTCGTGACTAAACCCCTACGGTATGGAATTCTTCTTTTTGCAGTTTAGCTCGTTTTTTCCAATACAGGTATAATTCGTTGTCATTTAATATTTCTTAAATCTGATTACATTAGTACAATTAATCACTTAATCAATATCATCTTTTCTGTCTATTCCTTGAAAAACTGCAAACACTGTTTCACAAGAACGGTCTATAAGACCAAGAAATTCCTCATTAATTTCCAATACTTTTTTTCAAAAATATTTTTAAATTTGCTTTATCTGGTTCATTAAATGCTGAGATTTTTATCAGCTTTATATCCATGCAGATCTTAGCTTCCATTTTCCGATATTCCTGCAAATTTCATTAGCTTTATATTTTTGTTTTTAATGATGTGGCGTAAAATCCAGTCTCCTTCACCATATAACCTCTTAACGATTGCAGTGTTAAACCATTTTTAGGTCTATCAATTATTTTGATTTGATTTATCTGGAAAGTAATTTTTTTTATATATCTGACTCGGATTATAATCATACAACGTTTAATCTACCCTGCAAGATAAACATCCTTCACATAGTAACAGAGTATCACACTGCAATCATATCCCATGAACTTTGTTGATGGATACGTCACAATATGTATTTTTTCAAAACTTGTATCTTTTCTCAGAGATAAACTCACAAATTTATTTTAGCTTAATGTTATTTTTTATATTATTTAATTTGTAATTATTATTTAACATCTATTATTATTTAAAATTTTACATTTTTGGTGATGATGTTGCAGATAAATCACTTTCCTGTTAATCCCAAATCGGATAATTGGTAGTTTATTGACGTGCTTTATAATTCTTAAATTCTATGACTTTACAAAAACATATGTAAAAGGAATTTTCTCATTTATTTAAAATTTACGTAGTACTACCGACAGATGTCGAAATCCTCGATTCAAACCACCCATTTTTCTCTGGAGAAAGATATGAAATGGTATGTCAAGCGAAAGGGTCCAAACCTCCCTCAATAATTCGCTGGTGGCTGAATGGAAACAAAATCACGAAAGGCTTCAGTGAAATCGTGGACGAAGAAATGGAAAACCTCACAACAAGTATTTTACAATTCATTCCGGTACCTGAGGATCACAGAAAAATTCTGAAGTGCAAAGCTGCAAATCCTGCAATTCCAAAGGCAACAATCGAAACAATCTTGCGGTTAAACGTGCATTGTAAGTAGTAAGACATTTTAGTACTATTTTTCATGTATGTGACAAAAACAAAATCTATGTTATTTGTCCACCTAACAAAGGGCAAATTAATCAAATTGCAAAGATCATAAACAGATGCAATTAATCTTAATATTTATTTATTCATACACACGACATTTAATTATGCGTTATCAAAAATATGTATTGACTTTCATCAATAAAATGCAGAGGAATCACATTTAGAATTAATATGTTTGCTAGTTTTTCGTAGCTCAATACTTTGTGAAAAACCCGAAAATAATAATTTGGTCCATTTTATATTATGCCAAACATAACTGAAAGATGCTTTCAAATTCTGTCTATGTCACATCCCAAACTACTGGGAAATCTTAGTTCAACACATTTCTTATGCTAAAAAGGACGCGAATTATTTGACCAAATTTCCTTATTATTAAAACCAGAGAAAGTTATCTGTAAGGCAATAGTGTTGAATAAATAAGATTAGATAGCGTAATGTTTAGATACAGTTTTTAATGCTTTAGTTGGATGTTGAACAAGGGTGTCTAACTCAAAGGCTAACTCGGACCTAACAAACAAGGTTTAACTTTATAGGGGCAGCAACAACAGAAAAAATCGATGTTTATAGGAACGTAGGTGTATTTTGAATAATACACTCTAATAAACATATACAAAAAAATGAGACAAATTTATCTTTTACGTTCTGCTACATGACATCTCTTCTCTGCTACTTATTTTCCAATTTCGGGAGAAATTTTGATCTTTATTATATATTATTTTGTGTCGATATACTGACCAAGTCGCATAGGGGACGCGGGCCACGAGTTTAACACCCCTCACATTTAATGAAATTTAGTGATTAAACTGTGTGTGTGTGCATTGTAGCTAAGTCCATAGATAGAATAAGTCCTATTTTAAAACATGCTTTGATAATGTAACTGAAAATAGAAAAATGGTTTTTTTATTGAGGATGATGTGGTGCACATCAAATATGTGAAAATAAGGACAGCATATGTAGATGGTCATGTTTAGATGCATTGGCGTTATGTTAAAGATATTCTTTATTTTTTGTAATTATGCAAGACATAATCTTGCATTTTATATTTCAATAAAATGTAAGTGACATGTTTTGTGCACATATAAAATTAAAAATAATTTTAAGGGCAATTTAGATTGAGCTGAATTGAACGTGATAACGTACAAAAGCAGAAGTTTGAAAACCTTAATTTGAGACTAAAGCTTTTAAAGTAATACATAAAAATTTGAAAAAAGTTTAATTTTAAAGCTTATTAAATTTTCATTCTGATATATTGTAATGGATGGGTTGTTCCATTCATTAGTGTACGCGAGTTAGATGGAATATTATACCATAGCCGAAACAAACACAATTAATTAATAATTCTCAACAACCGAACAAATTTCAATAACCCAAGTCAAGAAACGCACCCTTATATAAATATGAGAGAAAAAGCGAGGTAGATGAGATAATTGAAGATTTAATTATAAAACAGATCACTTACTCTTAGCATGGACTGGCAATTCACCTTCTAAGTATTTGAAGATAAGTTCTAAGTTAATCTAATTCAAGCCGACACAAATCCAATTTAAATATCAAATTGAACAAATCGTTAATCTTAAATATTAAGCAAATAATTTATGAAGCGCTCTTGACTAGCTTTACGTTAATCCTTAATTGCTGTCCTTTAGCTTCTAATATCTCTCACCTTCGAACCTGAAATTTACTCTTTAAATATAAACCTTGATTTGCATAATTCGCGTCTTCTTCTTCGGGAGAAAGTTTTCAGTAGAATAAAATTTAAAGCAACAGTTTTATCCCAAGAGGATTAGTAGAAGGTACCCGTTACAATATTAATATACATTAGTGTAAAATTCGAGCAAAATACTAGTAGTAAATTTCAAGTAAAAATTCTGATAAGTATTCTTAACTTTTTCTTCAAAAGGTTAAAAGTAATGTATAACATTTTTAATACTTGTTTAATCTTTGCACTAAACATTAAACACCGAAAAGTCAATAAAAATTTAAATTTTCATTGGATGGTATAATTCTTGGTGTAAAAAAAGGTTATGCTCGAGAGAGTAAAACACTTATCTTCCATGCAAAAGTAAACATTGCTAAATCAATGACAATTTTATTGCAATGAAAATTAAGCAAAATATGTAAATTTTCTCAAACAAATTTTGTAAGCGTGATGCATATTAAGTTCCATTCTAAAATTTAAATCTTTTTTTTTCAGTTATTCCGGTGCTAAATCTAACAGTGAACGGAAGCATAAATGCTATTTATATCAAGGAGGGTGATTTTGTAACTATGGAATGTTCTATTAGAGCAAACCCTTGGGTATTTGATATAAAATGGTTTTTTGAAAGACAACCGTTAACTACGAACTGGACTCTTGGTATTTTTATAAGCAATCAGTCATTGGTTATAAAAATGCAAGGAAAGAATTCAGTGGTAGATATCATTGTGCAGCGGAGAACTTTGTTGATCGAGGATCAAGTAATCACCTACACTTAAACATCAAATGTGAGTATTATTTTAGTTAGAAAATAAAAAAGGTTTATTAAATGAAGTATAGCCAAACAATTTATTTTAATAAATGAAAGATATATATATATATATATATATATAAATATATATATATATATATATATATATATATATATATATATATATATAGCAGTATACTTTTTTTTTCCTTTTTCCCCCGTATATGCAAAATATTTCTTATTTATTTAAGTATATTAAAATAATGTTTTAGTCAGTAAAAATAGATTATTTGCTTTTTATGCATTTAAAAAGTTTGATCAAAAATAAAAATAATTAATTTCCTTGAAATTGCGTGTAAGATTTCATTTACAGATGGGAGGGGATACCAATTTATCAATAATCTAACAATGATTCGCTTGCTTGTGAAGTGTCAATTACTCAAGAAAAAGGATGGCATAACTTATGTTTATTTACCTCACAAAGGCAATGCGTACCGAAGCAAATTAAGGCCTAGAACAAAATTAGGTTTTGGACCCCAAGCCGGATTTTAGAAAGCATTATAAAATCATAACATCAGGCATACGAGAGTTGCGGGTGTATACGTTAAGCCACTGCAAATTGAACTGAGATAATTTGCGACCTTTGAAAATTGATAAACATATCGAGTGAGAGGTATTGTATTTTGTATAATTTGAGGCAACTTATTTAAACACGATAAAACACACATTCAATACCTATTAAAACTGAAATTATTAGTTGTAAACATATATTTTTCCTTTATACTTGTAAAAAAAATAGAAGTTATTATGTAAAATGCATTATTTCATTTATATATATATATATATATATATATATATATATATATATATATATATATATATATATATATATATGTCATGATTTTGAAGACAGAATTAGATTAAATTTTAAAAAGAGAGGATCTTTATTCAATCATTTCTACATCTCTTCTGACACTGAGAGCAGGGAGGTAAAAAGCAATGGTGGTTGTTTCAAGTGGATAGCACTTGAAAAACACATGTGGTAAGTATCGCGGATTTTATGATTGTATTTGAAAGTTAATGCTGACATATGAGGGCTGTTAAATCTAACGATCTGGATTAGACATGTTTATTGGCTAGGCCATATGTTCGGACGAAATAAATGAGCGATTAGTTTAATACTTGAAGATGTGAACTGAAAAAGATGAGTAAATGCTAGATAGGGAATTTAATTTTTATCTAATTTAATTATCCTTACATATATATATATATATATATATATATATATATATATATATATATATATACATATATATATATACATATATATATACATATATATATATACATATATATATACATATATATATAGTTAATGCTTCAGGAATAGTAAGCAAAACGGCCATTTTTGTCTATGATCAACCATCATAAATGCGCATTATCGAAAGAATAAAATAAAGGTATTTTTTCGGAGAAAGTTGTTTAGTTAACTCAAGAAACTCGAGAATCAGAAGTTCGTTCATTCGTAAAAGTTGGCAAAATAACAGAAAAAGCCTAGAGAGTAAGAAAATATTACAGAATCAGGAAATTCATTGCTGAATTACGCAACTAAACGAAGCATTAGAACATTTTCTGTCATCAGATGATCCATTCGGGTGAACCTTAAGAAAAATGGATTCATCTAACTCTTCCAAATGAATCAAGACATAAAAATGTAATATGAAACTGCCCGAAATACTATTTGTACTTATGAGTATCATGTCGGATATTTTACTATAAAAACAAGATATAAGTATTATATCTTCGTAATTAAGTGTGAACATGCTGTAAATGTTTAAAAATAACATTTAAATATTTTAAAAAATAAGACACATTATCAAAAAAAATTACATTTATACACCTAGAGAATAAAAATGTAGAAAAGTATCAGTCATTTAAAATTGGAAGCAACATTTCATCTCCCAATCAAAATAATCTTTAAATCGTTTATTAGAAAGTGGTGTTAATCTATTTAATTATATGATTCTGAGGAAAATTTTTCTTTGATTAGCATTTAGCCCATACAGCAGCATATGGTATTTATGAGTGCATCATGAAACATTTTCTTCCGAGAAGAATTTGATTTAATTTGATGTTAAGTTACGCCACACTCAGAAACAACACGAAGTCTATTAGTGACAAACGTCATGGTTTTGAACCATTGTCGAATGATAAAGTGCCGAAGCTGTGGCTTTTTTTTTCTCCAGACTTCCACACTTAATTAATGGGGGAATTTTGATCGCAATTTGAAGCAACATGACGGGGGACGGACGTCGTAATTTTGAGCCACAGTCAAAAGACGAGGGTAACATTAGAACTGCAATCATTCCTCCAAACTTACATATTTCACAATGGAGAGGAATCTGAACCTCCACAGATTTTATATGCATCTACATCTACACACGTTTGATATGAAGTGTTAGTAAGCGTCATCCCAGCTTGCGACTGGACAACGTCGGGCAAGCGTGTGTGACCTTGACCCATCTCACACCCCGGTCTCAAAAGCGGCGAAACTTAGAAATAATTTTTTGAACAAAGATTTATAAATACTAAAATTAATTTGATACATGATTGGATACAATTGATACTTAACTTTAATTGCACCGTAGTAAATAAAATATTCACTGAATTAAAATTTATATGTAACATTTTGGCATTAGTTTTTGAGCCCTGAACAACACCATTCCCCACGAAATCAAACAAAATTACTATAAAAAATTCAAAACATTATAAATGTGTTTTATAAGTGAATATAATTAACAAAAATTCATTAACAATCCTTATAAAGTTTATTAATACACACACTTATATATAAATGAATCGTGAAAAATCTTTCATATGAAAATGCAAGAAATAGACATGCTCACTTGCATTTCATTATACGATTACCAAACTTCTCTCTTATTTGTTTACGAAAATATAAAAAGAGAACCTTTTATTTGATATATAACAAACTATTTTCTTTACTTTTTTTATTGTGCTTTTGAATGCAAGAAAACTTATAATTTCATTATGATTATTTTCTAGTTGCACCGAAATGTAACTCAAGTGACATTGAGACATATGTTTTGACAGAAACAGAAATCATGAATATATCGTGTAACGCATATGCAGATCCAGAAGATTTAATATTTCTGTGGTCATTGGAAAATTCTCAAGGTATCATAAGCCTTCAGAACTGGAGCAGTTGGGATATGTTGAGTTATTCAGTCACTGATTATGGTTATGGAGCGCTTTCTTGTTGGGGACAAAACAGCATTGGAGTTCAAGAATAT
Source organism: Trichonephila clavipes (assembly GCA_019973935.1). Classification (NCBI taxonomy): domain Eukaryota; kingdom Metazoa; phylum Arthropoda; class Arachnida; order Araneae; family Nephilidae; genus Trichonephila; species Trichonephila clavipes. The sequence continues at coordinate 2,002,882 of BMAU01018228.1, read as the reverse complement.
CCTTGTCAATTCAAACTGTTAGCTGCAAGTAAGTATAACAAGTTTGCTTATTATGAATAGTACATAACGCCATTTTGAAAAATAAATGTAAATAATTGGTAAGCAGGAATGTCTGTTGCCTTAATGAACTACTGATATGCAATTATAAATACATTTTCATATTTTTAGTGTTTAGTAGACAATTAGTATTGAGTGAAAATTGCTATTTAGGTCGTTACTTTCAGCCTTACTACGTTCTACTCTGTTTCTAATTGTTGATAGAAAGATTTATCCTTGAACGATTTGCTGAGCAATGAGGATCTTTACGGTTCAGGAACTAAAAGAGAAATAGGGCATTTTACATCCCATCAGTCTGAAAGCAAGCAGATTCGATCAAAAGATTTCTTCTTATGTATTTATTACCCATGGAGATCAAACATAACCCCGAAGTGTTTAACACTTTGGGTCAGTTTTCTAGGAAGACGAACACTCAATATAACGAGAATACAAGAATATACATTATACACACACAAAAATATACACACTCAAACACATTTATATGTATACGTATTCATTTAGAACGTAATGTTAAACGGTATTTCCTTGTTATAAAGTCGAGCAATTTCATCAAATATCGATATGCAGTCAACAGTTCAGTTCCCTTTCATGTTCGTACTGAATAATAACAATGATTTCAGAATTTAACATTTTTTGAATTTGAGACGTCATTTGAATATGCGACTTTGATCTATGGTAAAAAAAAACTACCAGTAAAACATATAAATACGCTCTCAAAACAATTGCATATAGAAAAATAAAGCATAACGTAGACCAATTTCATCCAATCAAATAACATTGTTTTCACGAAAAAAAATTATTGTGTTTAAACATGTCGGGAACAGTTTCCACAATTGGTTACAGAATACGAAATTTTGGAGATGTATTTTCCTTTAATGAATTGGTCTCAACAGTATAATACGTAAGTATAAAAAAACTATATTTACAAACAAAAATAGTTAAGAACTAGTTTGGATGAGAATTACTGGAAGTAATTTAATACTGGTAAGCTGCGGTTCTCCTTCCCCTAAAGACTTGTAAAATTTTTGCCAAGTTGAGGGGAAACATTACAATAAGATAACGATAGACTGGCCTTACAGAGCTATTAGATACAATTAAAAATATCACTTCGAAAATGAGTAGCATACCAATATCAAATTTGTCCTGAATTCCTAAACTAAATAATTAACAAAAAGCAGAACAGTAAATAACAGTCAATTGATTGAAATATATGAATTTTGACACACAATATTCTATTTAAAAGCAATTTAACGGAAAAGAGACTCTTGCATACTTCTTGGCCCTTTGATAATATGAATAATGTTTAATATTGAATATTAGATGCATATATCTATACTCTATCTTACGTGTGAATTTTAATACTAATACCATCATTCATTAAATAGAAATTTAAAAACTATCATTTTAAATTCCCTCTGTATCTCTTGAAAAATGTATAAATCCAGTTGCATTTCCTTTTAAATATTGCAACAATGATAGCAATTTGAATATGCGGCAAAATAATAATAACAATATATAAGCAAGAAATAGGCTTAAAAGATCGTCAACTCTCTTTCATGATAAAGATATCAGAAAAAGGATAAATTTGGATTATTCTACCTTAGATTTCCTTCAAGAGCCACTGTTTCTTTGAAAACCTCCCGGAAGTATTAAGTTTTATTTGAACCTGCAACAACTTTGCTCTAAAAAAGAAGATATAATGCTCTTAAGCGAAAAGGGTTTGATGCGATTGTAAGGCTTTCTTAAGAGAACCTGGCAGTTGTCTACACCAACGGTTCCTCAAGCAAATCCCTTAACAAAGGCGAAACTTATATGCTCCTTCCCCCTCCGGAAGGCAGGAAACGGGAACACACATTTTTAACACTTTTGTAATCACCTCTAATTTCACCAGCGAGCTCTTAGCGATTAGAGATGCCCTCAACATAAACATAATTGACTCGCAAACTACGGATACTACTTAAAAATTGATAATCCTTTCAGATTTTAGAGTCCATCATAAGCGAAGAGACTAATATCACTTCCTCCATAAATTTCCTACTCGAGCAGCTGAATAACAATGGAAACTCTTGTGTGATACAATTGATACCTTTACATATAAATATCGAAAGAATGGAGTTCGCTGTTTATTTGGCCAAAAAGGTCACAAACCATAGTCGACCTTGTACCACCATCGCATTTGTTGATGCAAATGTTGTGGACAGATCTGGACTTTTACCCCATTCCGTTAAGAAATTCCTCATAATAAAATCATATCATCAACAATCACAAGATTAAGAACTCTTCACTAAAAAGCAGGGAAATTCATCCTGAAGAAACAAGATCTGACGTGCAATGTCAAAAATACTCGAAAATTCAACCGCTCACACAAAAACATATTTTCGAATGCCCAGCTTTTAGCCCAAGAGCACAGAGAATTGATCCAATTCCACTTATGGACCAAATACAAGAGATCCTCTTGTCAGGACTCTCCGGAATTGGAAACGTTGGTGTGGTGTGGAAGTTAGGAGATGGATGCCAGCTCAAGTCTCATCTCGTCACTTGGCTACCGCTCAAAATTATGTCCAGAGACCTCGAGTAACTGAATATAGTGCGATGTTAATAATCATTCACTCACATCGACATTGTCAACCATAGTTGTTGCCACCTTCTGAGAAATCTGTGTAATTTATAAACGTAAAAATACGCAATTTGTAAACAAAAAAAAATGGTTTTTAAGGCTTATAGCTGATTTCTATACACAATTCATGAGTATAAAATTGATGTACTTACATCCTTCCATTTTAGAGTAGTTGTTTTGATACTTACGTATTTACGTCACAGCAATCAAATTTGCGCCACGTAACGCCATGATATCATAGCAAAAGAGACCAACAAAATGACAATTACTCGCATGTTTTATTTGAAAACAAATTATGCGGCGCAAATTTGGCAGCGCTGTTATATACATAAACTTGTGTACACGATGCAATGTTATAAAAAAACCACATTTTATTATTTGAATGTTTTTACGCACAATTACGTCAAGTTAAAAATTATTTAAGCATGCTGGAATTAAAACTCTTTTTGAATCAAAATGCTATCATTAGCTATATTCATTCATAAAGGATCTTAAAACTTTTTAAAGAAATCACTTGAGTAGAAATTCGATTCTTTCTGTGTCGAAAACAAAATAAAAAAAAATCAAATAAAGTATTCATTAAATTTATTTGATTCTCAAAATCTTTTTATGAAATTATTGCTTCTATGTTAGAACTGGGTCTAGCTAGTGTTTTATATTACCATCTATTGAAAAACTAAAGGCATTTATCCATAATCTGGGTACCAAACAAAAGCATCAAGCGTATAAGAAATTTTTAAATGTATTAAAATATTTTACTTTATTAAGAACAAATATTTTTTTTTAAAAAATGCACACTCCTTTTTATTACATGTAATAAAAGTAAAAGTTAATAGGGTCAGATATTCTGGTACTCAACAAACGAAAAATTTCCAAACTAAATTAATGATTCAGATGTAATAATGCTCGCAATCTTTTAATTCGCTGAACGATCATCAACGAACTGAACTTTAACTTTACTTATTCTATACTTTTGGAGCTGTCACTCCCGCAATGTAAAAATAATAATAATGCATATACATATTAATCAGATGGAATTATTTGTCAATTTGTATAATTTTGTGTTGGATATCTCTAAACTTCATTTTGTACTTAGATTACATTGGATATATATTTTTTGCGTTTAAATAATAAAATATTCAAAACTTATTTGAAAAACCAATAATGCAAAAATAAAAAAGTAAATATCACAAAAATTTGAAATCACTTAACAAAGTAACATTCATTTTTAATTCATAATCGTTATTATAAACTTTTGAAAGAAGGAACATATAATATAATTTTTTGAGTTTAGTTGCTTATTATCGTTTCCATGAATAAAGGAATGTTCAATTAGGCAAATTTAATGCAAATTTTTGCTAATTCCATATATTTTAAATAAATCCATTTTAGAAGAAAATCGGTAAAAGTGTAATCTAATATGATTGGCTCCTCGCTTATATTTTACTTGTAAGCAAATAGTTTAATTATTAAAACTTAATAAAAACTCTGAGAGTTTATCTGAAAATCTCTTAAGAGTAATTCTTTTTTGGCAATCATCAAATTTACTTATTTAGAACTTTGAGAATAGGGTTTATTACCTTTTGAGTACAGCAATGTTTGATATAAATACTAAAATATATTGTTACATTTATTTAATTCTCTTTCAAGCAAAGTAATACATTCGAATAAAAAATCAAAATTACAAATCGCATTGAAATTTCTTTTTTCATTAAAATAAATAAATAAAATCATTGGCTTGTTATTCAAAATATACATTTGTAGAAAAGTCTTTTTTTAAACTTCAGTCAACAATTACTCTTGAAAAATGATTAAATTTAGATGTTGTGATATTCATTCCATAAATAAATAAACAGTAAATCCATTTTTTCTCTTTATTTGTTCTATTTCTGCAGGATTACAGTTATATAAAATGATGTTTTACTTAAATTTTTTTTATAGATAGGTATGTGTTCAGGTTTATAACAATAATGAATTCTTTAAAGAAATTATTTATTCGAAAAAATTTCAAACTTTGAAAGTACAAATACTTTTTTTTATTTTCAAAGGTTAAAATTTTTTCTAAGTAGGTATTTTAATCTTAATGACATATTTATGTACATGAAATGAAATACATATTTTACAATCCTCAAAAATAACTTTGTTTTGAAGTGTTTATATTGTATATTAAAACAATCAACTTATCCTGAAATTCAGTTTTTTATACAATAAAAAAGTCTGTAAAACAACTAATGCATGAAAAGTTATTTACAAATTTACAACATTGTAAAAAAATGTGCACAGTATAATTTTCAAAAGAAAATAAGTGTCTTGATGCTTGACATCCTATTCAAGAAGGAAAGCAAAATGTATAATCGTTCTTGAATATTTTTACGTCGATTAAATTATTCCAATTAACATTAATTACATCTTTTTAAGCAATGAAATTTGTTCATCATTAAATGAATGATACTTATTCTTTCATGACATCATAAAGTGACAAATCTAATGCTGAGCAATTCAATATTCTAATTTGAATAGCATTTTATCTGCAACATCTTCGAATAAATCTCACTCGCGCTTTCATATCGATTATCCGTTCGTGATGAGCCAAACTTATCTGCTTTCCTTTCCACATGTTATGTGGTCTCTCTCAGTGATCGCTAAATTTTGAGAGTCTTCTCTCAATAACAGAGACTTGATTGCACAAAATTCAGACATCATATTAAATGTTACGTAAACACTGCAATCTTTCGAAACACTTAAAGGTAGGTTATCCTTACCTCACTGAAGTGGTGAGCATCCTTTAAATATTATTCACTGTTACCACGTAATTGAATGATATAAATGTGGTATAATTATTTCCCAGGGTAACCAAATTCCTTTCAATATTAAGGGAGATCTTATACCTTTTTAAAATTTCCAAGGAATTCATTTTTTATTATTATTATATTTTATAGAACAAACCTCTCTGAGTGTTTTAAACGAAACCGCGTGAAGTTATTCTCAAGAGAACGGAAGTTATTAAGAACATAAAAAGAGCAATTAAAGGTGATTTAAATTTTGTTTACATTTTAGCTGTTTCGTGACAGTTGCTTGGTGACAACTGCGTTTCTCTGTTTCTAATATTTTCATTCTAATTATAAACAAATGCTTGAATCTAAGCCTGAAATATTATTAACTAACTTTATATAATTTTAACTTCTACCTTGTTTTGATAAATTGAGTCGTGATTCTATGTTCACTCGTTTCTACTTTTCACCCCATATCGCATTCTAATATAAGTTTTAAGAAAAAAATTTGTTTTTTATATTTTGAATGATGAATTCGACTGAATCTGCCAAAAGACCAGCAGGTAAACGTCTTAAAAAATTAAATTTACTGGTAATATGCACACGAGGTGCAAAGCTGTACACAATGTGTATGAATCCTTAAACAACAAGGCATTTGGAGAAAAGATTCATTTGCAAGATGTTGATTCTTTTTTTATTGAAAATGATGATGGTTTTAACGGCTATAGAGTGTTTGATAAAACTATTATGTTTACAAACATTCACAACGTTGCTTCTTGCAAAAAGTGTGGTGGGGATATTACACTAACAGAAAAATATGTCAGAGGTTTGTTTAGTATTTTTTCGATTTAATGCAAGGACTGTGGAGACTTATGTTAGCTCAGAAATTCAAAAATGTTGGGTAAAAGAAAAAATATTCCCGAAATAAACAGACATTTTGCATATGAGATGAGGACAATTGGACAGGGTCATGCAGCAGTGACAACTCTCTGTGGTGTCATCGACTTTCATCCCCCAGTTAATGAAAAAGCAAAGAATAACATTATAAACAAACTACAATTGTATAGGAAAGAAGTTGCAGAAACTTTTTTCAATTCAAAATGCAGCTTTGGAAGACAAATTCTTCTGATATATTAATTGAAAGAGAAGGAACATGGAAAACCCTTGGCTATTCTTCTCGTGTTGGTGTGTGTGGTGTTATAGGGGACAGAACAGGAAAGGTTGTTGATGCGGAGGTGATGTCTTCTTACAGAAAGGAATGTGATTCTTGCAAACGAAGAAATGAGTCACTTGCTTACAAAAAGTGGAAAATTCTTCACTTTAAAGAATGTTTGAAAAACCGCAGTAGCTCAGCTGGCATGATGGAGACTGTGGGAATGCTTCTCAATTTTTAGCACTCAGTAAGTCATTGTTCTGTGAGATATGCATCGTACATCGGGAATGGTGATTCCAAAGCATTCCATCCATTTGGAGAAGATATCTCAATTCCAAAAATTGAATGTGTTTGACATTTTCAAAAAATAATGGGAATCAATTAATAGAGGAGCAGTGTGAAAACTTTAAGACACACGATAACAAATTCCCATCGATAGTAAAATATGCACTAAAACCTGTATTCAATGATCTGACACAACCTAAACACGTACAAAAATGTCTAGGGGGCAAAACCCAAAATAATAATGAATACATTCATTCATTAATATGGAAGTTATGCTCCTAAACTTTAAGATGTGGTACAAAGATTGTTGATATTTCCACGAAAGAGGCAATTGTCATTTTTAATGATGGCAATCATAGGAGAATAAAAATTATGCAATCGCTTGGTCTGGCTGTTGGTGATTGTGCAGAAAGATTCATTACACTTGTTGATATAAAAAAAACTTAATAAATATACTTGTTGATACTGCAGAGTGACATTTTAATCTCCGCTCAAAGAAAGTGCGACAAGCTAAAAAAAGCTTTTTAAAGTTACTTGTAAAAAAATAACTGAAAAAGTTGGAACATCGTATGCATGTGGCTAATTTTAACATTTTAGAATCATGGTAATACACTGCATTTATACCACAAATAATTTAATATTTATAGTAAGTAGCTTTAAATAAAGATATTGATTGTCTTTATGTAATATATATAAAAATTGTAACTTTATTTTGAAGAAATGAATCACTTTGTTGTATTTTGATTATTTCGTGGCGTTTGATATCGTTTTGATGTTTGTACTGCATTGGTTAAATATAAGTTTTTAGTTATAATAATTTTAATAAATGGATGTTTATTGACTAAAAAACACTTCACAATAGTTTTAATTTAAATTTAGTTATAATTTGAATAACCCAAATAATATATATATAAAGCTGTGATGAATTTTATGTGTTTGGTATCAGTTTTCTAAGAGAACGTCATTTTTTCTCATTACGCGCATATTTACAAAACCGTTCCATGGAAGTTGACAAATTTTTACTAGAGATTCTGACCATATCTGTACTCAAAATGACTTGCCAGTTTGAATTATTAATGAGGAATTTAAAATTATAAATAAAAAATAGCAAAAATGTTTTTTTTTAAATTTTGAACATTATAATCTTTTTTAGTTTACTACAAAGTTTAAATCATTGTTTCATTCTTCGTCAATTTAAAGACACTGAGCAAAAATACCATAAAATATATTGGTAACTTTTTTTATAAGGCTACGCGTAATGCATATCACTTGCGAAAAGTGAACAAAAACTTCTTTTTGTAATTATGCAGTTAAACGTTTACTTTAATTTCGATAATTTTAAGTTAAGTAATATCTATTTGTTTATTCCTCCAACATTGACATTCGAGGGAACAATAATGTTAAAAAAATTATAGAGGTTTAAAGTTGTATACCACATTTTCGACTTCTTAAAAGGTATACGACACCTTAATAGTCGATGACATTAATGGTGTCTTGAAAGCTTCTGAGTGGAATATATTGAGTTATTCATGAAATCCTTCATAAGTCCTTTTTAAGAGTGTAAAAATATTATTCAAAATATAATGGAATTTGCCTATTTAATTATGTACGACAATTTTCATGAAGTTGATTATCCTTTGTTACATGCCATTGCAACTAATTTCTTTATATTTATAACAAAATAAACGTGGTTATAGATATTGGATCTTTTTAAATAGCGTATTGAAACCGCAAAAAATCTGTTTAAATTGAATTAATTATTCAAAGAAATTTCAAAAGTCTAGAGTACATGTACCTTATTTTTTCTATGGTTAAAATTTTTATAAAAATTACTTTAAAATGCTTATTCTACATGCTTCAATTTTTTTCTTAGTTTAACCTTTGGAATTTGCTTATAATAAATCATTACGTTATGCTTGAGAGCACTTTTTCTGTTAATTATTTAAAGAAGAAGAGAATTCATATCAAATACCTTAAGTTTTATGCTTTTCTGCTCGGAATTGTTTCTAAAGGTATCCGACTACGTTTGGAACCGTAATTTTCAAAAGCACATAAATGGATAATTTTGATGATATTTAGTGTCAATTAGATTAGAATATATGCATAAAATTGTTTTAAGGACATTTTGACAAAAAACAGTTATTTAAATGCAATATTTTGGCAAAAAATTAACTTAGAATAATCTTCTTTCCAAATGTTCTTTTGTGAAAAATGCTTCTATTAGAATAATATTTTGCCGGTATATAGCTGAGACCTCTGTTGAGAGGTTCAACTAGAATTTTTGAAATATATTACTTAGAAGTCGGTTTATTCCTATTTTACGACAACAGAAGGGATTTAAGAGAAAATTTAAGAGAAATTTTAAGAGAAAAAAACGCGAATAATTATTTCAATTGGTGGTAACTCTCAAAATAATGCGAATTTTTCAAAACTTCTAGTTGAACCTCTGTAGAGAGGTTTGAGCTATATACAGGCAAAATATTATTATAATAGAACCATTTTTCACAAAAGAAGAACATTTGGAAAAAAAGATTATAATAAGTTGATTTTTTTCAAAAATATTATATTTAAATAAATGTTCTGTCAAAAGTCCTTAAAAACAATTTTATGCATGCATTTTAATCTGTGTGGCACTAAATATCATGAAAATTATCCATTTATGCACTTTTTAAAATCACGGTTCCGAACATAGTCGGATACCTTAACAGATTTCATTGAAAGTGAAAAACGTATTCTTTTTATTGCAATTGAAATGCAGTAAAATCCGAGTGTGCATTTTTACCTCAAAAAATAAGATTGAAATTTTCGGATACGAGTTATAAACCGGGCATTAAAATGATAACTTTAGAAAAAGGGATGTGAATGAATAAACAAATTTTTACATAAACAGTTTATTTAATAGAAATGACGTACCTTATGAACTGAAGGAGTTGTAGTTATAGAAGTATTCTACTTTTTTTCACAAACGCATGCTATAATACCTCAATATTGACTTTGAAATCTAAGAGCATTGCATACACACATTGCCGATTTCTTCGTTAAAAAAAGGTACGCGTTATACAGCGAATGTAACTAACATTTAACAAATGCAGTTTAAATATATAGGTTAGTTATACGCCAATTTTGCAGTAATGGTATTAAAAACACTTAAAATGTGAAAAATCTTTAAAATTACAAGCATGCATGCGATTATTTAAATCATCTACTTGAATTGATGTAAGTCAAGTAAGTGTATCATTCATTATACGTAAATGTTATAAGTAAAATAAAGAAATTATTTTAAGAAAATATATATTGATTTAAAATACAGTTTAGTTTGATTATCTCAGCGTGTTATAATATTCAAATAAATTGAAGTTATTCTTATTAAAATTGACTTATTACACACTATTATATAATAATCAAAAATTTGTTATATAATTATTTGATTATAAAAGATTAGTTTATACTCAAAACATCCTTACACGTGTCAAACTTAAATGTATATAGAAAACGGTATTAAAAAATTTCGGGATATGTTTAACTTTCTATGTAAGCCTATATATTTTTACCAAAGTTTTCTATGAAATCTAACCTAGTTAATCTAGTTTATTCACAGCAGGTTAATATCCATTATTTAATTTCACGTACTTTGACGCTCCCTTCAAATTAGCCTGGCTCTTGTAACTACTCATTTTAACTCATTTTAAAATGAAAGACTGGAAACTTTCTTAGATACATCTCACAAATTTAAAATTGAACCATGTATTTTATAAAGAGTGTTTTTTTTCAGGTATAGAAGTTTAAGTTGGCATTACTTTCGAAGAAGGCGACCGATTTAACAGCTATCAAGTGATTTATTCTCAGTTTGCTTTGGCAATTCATCATGAATAGACTCACGCCTGAACAACGCTTTCAGATTGTGCAATTTTATTTCGAAAATAATGTTTCTGTGCGGAATACGTATTCCCGATTTTCATATGCCAATTTTGTTTAGCAATGAAGTGCACTTCTGGTTGAATGGCTACGTCAACAAACAAAACTGCCGCATTTGGAGTGAAGCTAATCCACAAGTGTATGTCGAAACACCGTTACATCCAGAAAAACTGACTGTTTGGTGCGCTTTATGGGCTGGTGGAATCCTTCTTCAAAAACGATGAAGGCCACAACGTTACAGTCAATGGTGATCGGTATAGAGCCATGATTACTAACTCCATTCCTGAATTGAACAATCATGATGTCCAGGAGCTGTGGTTCCAACAAGACGGCGCAATATGTCACACAGCTCGTGCCACAATCGATTTATTGAAAGACAGGTTTGGTGACCGCCTAATTTCACGTTTTGGACCTGTGAATTGGCCTCTAAGATCTTGTGATTTAACACCGCTAGACTATTTTTTGTTGGTCTATGTAAATTCATTGGTCTATGCCAGTGCTTCTCAAACCTTCAATACTGGCGCCCCCCTTTTCAATCACAATTTTTATCACGCCCCCCCTTATACATTAATAATGCACTAAATGCAATAATAATGCACTTTGACGCTAAAGCTACAATACGAGATTTTAATTATAAACCATACAAATAAATAACATAAGTATTAATTTTTGAATACTACTTTTAAGCAAAAAAATTAATTAAGTAAGTAATAGGATAATATTATGTTATTTTTCCTTTCTTTTATTTTTAAATTGAACATATTGCAAAATGCGGTGACTGCTTAGAAGATAAAATATGGATATCTGCTAAATATAGAAATATAACTCAGAGGGTCAATTTCTAATCACAAGCATTCCTTATAAAAACTTTGCTTTGGAAGATAAAACCATAGAAGTCGTTAATACTTATTTAAGTTGTTCTTAATTTGGTATTAATTATTTAGTTACAAAATACTCTGTGCAGCACTGATACATTAAAAGTATACCTGCCGAAATAACCGCTCTTTGCAGGAGTTCATTTATAAGAAAATAAAACATTTTTGATATAATAGCTGTATTGTAAGGAGAGTAAAGCCAAGTGCGCGACAATGTTTTCAAAAATGTAAAATGTTTTTTTTTAAAATGATTGCTAAAATTATAATTAGTTTTAAGCTAATTTTAATTTTAAGCCTCACAGAATTAGCATTTATAATTGATGTTAAATAATGAACACTAATATAAAATTCCGATGAAGAATAATTGTATTATTTTTAATATTTAAAGCAAAAAGACTTCAACATGTTTTAACCTGGGAACAGGCGCGCACTCGATACGGTCGAGTGGGGTTATTGAGTCACCCCAATCTTTTTTTTTTATAATTATTTTATTGTACACGATACAAATTGTTATTCCATTTAATAATTTAATTATGAAAAGGTTTACTTACCTACTTTCAAGGACTTTTCAATTTTTCTTTGGTAACAAATAAACAGTTTTGCCAGAATTAACAATTTCGTGATCTGTGTGTCCCACGCGACCACTTCCAGGTAAAAATTGTATTCATTTTGATAATATGCATGTTACTGCTAAAAACAATTGTTATGCTTTATATGCTTGAAAATACTCATCTTGGTCTAAGTCTTGGCCAAGTAATCCATCAAAGTGCTCACCGTGGTTTCCCAAATATCATAAAACCATTCTGCACGGGGAAAAAGTGCAACAGAGAAATACATTACTTACAACTTCCTTAAATGAGAAAAAACACATAAAAGAGGGGTCATAACTAACTGTACCAATAACTTAGAAGGTCAAACAAATTACAGGTACTATGCGCAGTATTTTAAAATTAATGACAGTGATGAATTTTTTATGTTCCTAAATTTTTTCGATTTGGTATCTGGGATTTGTTTTTTCTCTGAAAGAGTAGATTGTTAGTTTTAAAAAAGAAAACGCAATAAAAACTCTCTCGTCATGGGATTACAGCAAATAAAATAAAGTATTTTTTATTTGGTTATAGGATCAAAGATAGCTAATTAAGTATTGAAGAAGGTTTTTTTTTGATGGTTTAATATCGCCTATAAATTATATCAGAATAAAAGTGCAATTTTTATTATGTCTGAAAGTATTTTGTTTTAATTCATTCCAGTAAATTAATTATTTTTTAAATCTTTTATTTTTTTCGAAATGCACGCGCAACCTCGTAAGGTTATCGCGCCCCCCAGGGGAGCGCACCCCACAGCTTGAGAAACACTGGTCTATGCGGATAAGCCACAAACGCTTGACCATTTGGAAAAATCATTCACCGTGTTATTGCCGATATACGGCCACAAATGTTGGAAAAAGTCATCGAAAATTGGACCTCCAGATTGGACTACATTCGAGCCAGCCGTGGCAGTCATATGCCAGAAATCATATTTAAAGTGTAATGCCACAAGATTATCTTTCGAATAAAAAAATTCATGTCAATCGAATAATACATCGTTGTTTTATTGCAATTTAAAGTTCTATATACCTCTAAAAAAACACCCTTTTTAAGAGCTGTCACCCAATATACTTAATTTATTAATCTGCTCAAATGAAAACTTTTGTTTTGTTTTTAAGCAGACATAGCTATATTTGTTACAATAATGATGTACATATTCTTAAAGCTATAATACTGTTTAAAGGTATAACGAACCAATCTATTGAAAGCTTCTATGTTATAAAAACACCATCTTTAAAACACTTGTACAGCTATGAACGCTTCTAAATGAGAGAAAAGTCTTTTTCTTTTGAAACATTTCAACCAGCACAAGAAAACTACTAAATTACTCTAACATGCTGATAGAATTTATTACAAATTATTTTTAATGCAATCTGCATTTCTATTGTGTAAAATAATAAAAAAAAATCAAATTCCAGCCATTTATGTGACACTTAAAATTTTATATTTTTATATGTTCCGTTTCATAAAACCTTTGTATATTTGCATTCATTAATCGTAGAAATAAAACAAATACGGACATTTAGAAACATTTTTATACGAAACGGACTGTAAAATGCAATAATGTGTATTTCAGGCAGACTAATTCAAAAACTTAGTCAAATACCTTAAAATTAAAAAAAAATAATTCACGCATTGATATTTAATTATTTTATCAAAACAACCATTTTTTAATTGTTATTTACTTTTATTTTTGCATTTTTGTAGGTATTCCCGAAGCTCCACACAGTTGCGTTTTGAGCAATTTGTCTTCTCATTTCTTCTCCATTGAATGTGAACCTGGTTATAACGGGAGTTTGTATCAAGAATTCCATTTAGAAGTCTACTGCTCCAAGAAAGAGAATCTAAAACACAATTTAACAGAAGTCACAACACCGAGCTTTAAAGTAGATGGATTATCCCCAGGAAAAACTTATGTATTACTCATTTATTCATCGAATGCAAAAGGAAATAGCAATTCTGTGGCTCTTGTTGCAACCACACTCCTCTCTAAAGAACAAAGAACAAGTAAGGAATTTGATTTAAACATTAAAATAGCTTCTTAAATAGACTAAACCAACCAAGTTCTTACTTTATAAAATGAAAGATTATATATGAAAGATTGAAGTAGTTATCATAAAGCAATAAATGGTGAACAACAATGTTCAAAGCATTGCTAAAATGTGTTGTTTATGAACCAAATGCGCTGTTTGCTAAGGTGTGGCCTTCATTTTATTTTCTGTCATTAAATCAGAATTCTTCACAATCTGTGACAACGTCTTTGTTTACATGGTTAAACATTTTTAGAAAAAAATTTTACATATGGTTAAGTTTTTAAAATATTAAAATTAGCAAACATTAGTAAAATATCTTTAGTTGGAAAAAATGTATCGCTAAATATTAAATGAAATCTAAAACTAACGTGGAAAGCCACACGATAGAAGGGAAACTACTTTGGTGACGTTGACCGTAAATGCAGGAATAGATATAATTATATTAAACTGCTGGGGGAACTTACTTTAAACAAGTAAAATCCGAGCTTCATTTATTGTATGAAAATAAAATTTTTATTCACTTTTCTGCACCATCATTTTCCAAGAAAGACACAATAGGTGTGTGATAACTGAAGTAGAAAATAGAAATCCTGGAATGTAGTCAATCAAGAAAACTTGAGAAAACTGCATCAATCGTAGTTCCGTGTCTTGTTGTTCCTTCTGTAGAATCAGTATTCGTCTTCAATTTCAGTTTCCTTTTCAAAAATTCAATGAGAGGATTTGCTTCTTCTGAAGCAAAATTAACATTAAAGTCTCCAGTTACGATAATCGGCTTTTAATCATCATCGCATCCAATGATTGCAGCTACATCTAGTGTGTACAGTACTAAAACTTTATGAATGAAGGTGATAGCAGCTATAACAGGACTACCTGGTGATATATAGACTTTCGGCTGAACTTGCTGTTAGATTTCCTGGTTTTTTTTTCTTTCACGAAACTCTTTTACTCTCTTCTTGCATTTGTTCTAGGCATTCTGAATAGAATTAATTATAATTCAACGGAAATTAAAATTAATAATATAAACTTAAGCTTAAATATTATAAACTTATAAAATTAAGCTTTTAAATAATATAAACTTATAACTCTTATTAAGCACGCAAAGAAGTCAATAGGTTTGTTTACAAGACACTATTCGTAGTGATTGTGGCACGAATGTTAGTGACATATATCTAATGCCCCAAACACCCAGGAATACCTATATAATGGTTATATTTTGGTGCGTTTATTCGTTCAAAACGGATAATCTACGAACTACGAAAATACGCCATGCGAGTTTTCCTTGAGTAAGAAACAGCAACAGGCCCTTGGCAATCGTCCAACTTTTTCACGGATATGACGCAAGTCACGTAGTGCCCCTCTCTCTCTTATTTCCGTTCGCTTTTTCATCCTAACTCAAAACTGGGCAAATGTTCCTTTCATTCTCGCGCCTAAAGAAGTTTCACAAGTTGCATATCCCTAATAAAGAAAAAAAAACATCATTATAATTTCTATAAATATATAACTGAATAAAATCAATGAATTTATCTTTTTAGGAAATTGCTTGATAAAAAAATGAAATTTAATTTTCTCCCTTTAGTTTTCATTTGAAATACCTCAGAAAATTATATTCATCACTCAGATTTTCATTAAAACAGTCCTGAGAGATTTACTACAAAACATTGCAGTGTTATTTTAACACAATTTCTAAAAAAAAAATATGTCATGTATTTTTTATATTAATACTTAGGCATAAATATATACAACATGGTCCTCGCATAATGCTGAATATAGTATGGCATATTGATTCATATCTGAGTAAATTTTTTCCTTCATTATCCAAATATTACGTAGTGAACAACTGAATTATGAGAAACGCTATTTTATGGAATATTTATAAGAAGATACAGTAGTAAAATCAAGAAATAAATTAAGAAAATTCAAGGAAACGTTTCCCGCTGTTAGTTCTGTTAAGCTACTCATCTTTTATTTATAATTATACCAGTCACAAACAATGGGCACATTTAATCGTAGTTCAAGAAAAGCACTCAACCAAAGACAAAGCAAAATCTTTGAAGAAAAGTTTAAATATTTTAGTGCTGATTTCATAATAGTACGCATGCGTGAGAGCTGTGCATTTAAAAGAAAAATGTTTGTAAAAACACTTGACAATTGTGTATGACTATATGATATTAAACGCTATATTCATTTGTATGGGGTGATAATGACGTGCTTTGTTCACTCTTACACTTCGATGACTTTTATGGAGATTTTGCAGTATTCGGTGAAATTCAAAAGAAAATATTTAAAATGACCAACTACCAGCTTTGTAAATCTCCATCAAATTGAAGTTGTGAACACTTAAGAGACCTTAGGCAAGTTAGGCTTACAACAGCGTTTTACAAACTGTGGGGCATGATAACCCTACGTAGGAGGCGTGAGCATATGGAAAAGTTCAAAATAAAAGAATCAAAATAATTATTAATTTAGCGAAAAGAGCAAAACAAAATACATAAATTCTGCCATGATAAAAAATAAAATACATATTCACACTGATATAAGATACTTATACATGTATCAGTGCGGCAAAAAGTATTTAATAATTAATTCAACAATACTAGATTAGAAACAATTTTAGGAATTACTAGTGACTTTTTTAATAGGTTTACCATATACAAAATATAATACATATAATGATAATATGTGCCGTTTAGAATATTAAAGTCGCATTGTAGCTTTATCATCGAAGTACATTATTACTGTATTCAATACATTGTTGTTGGATGAGGGGGGTGCTATGAAAATTAAGACTGAAATTTGGATCGCAATTATGGAAAGTTTGAGAAGCACTGGCTTTCATACAAATGTTTAGAGATTTTAACACAAAACGTTGTGTTCAACTTAGGAATACATATCAATGATACCAGATCCATATAGAGAAGGTCTTAACATAGTCGTCGAAAAGCCACGCTGACCAATGAAGATCAACCTTTAAATGCGGTAAGTCTCGTGACCCTTAAGTCGCCTCTTTACTCGCCGTTATGTGTCTGAGAGACTACTAGTATAAGAAGTCTGTTTGCAAGAAGACAAGATGTTTGCACTTTTTCCACGTAAGGTCCCATTTAGTAGGGTCATTAAATATCGGCATCGGGGGAGGATCAATGAGAGATCGTTCTATTCATTAATTAGCCGGAATTCAAACAAACTCCTGATTTTTGACGAATCTTCTTATAAAATAATAGGGAACCACGGCAAGTTCTCCAACAGTCGAGGAAGAGACTGGTATGGAAGCAGTGCTTTTAAGGTCTGATAAGTTATGTCGGACGGCCACACGTACTTTCATGATTTTGGCATCCGGATTTGGTACACCGGATCTTTTGTGTGGTATAGGTATAAAATACCGAAGCCCAAATCAGCCTGTTCAAAAATGCAATTCGTTCTAATTTTATTTTGGCTCTGGCCCACTGGACCAATGCATATCCCAAAATTGGAGATACTCTACACGTGGATTACTCAACAAGTCTCCTGACATTAACTTTGTAATTCAGGTTAAAGAAAATCTCAGGGGAGGAAATGTGTATTTCCCCTCCCCAAATTACCTTCAAAATAACGTTGCTGAAGAAATGGGATCGCTTGCAAGAGAAACCCATAAAAGGGTATGTTTCCGACACGAAATTTTATTTATATTATTTTACTAGTAATACCCTTCCACTTCGCTGGGTATTTCGGGATTTTGCATAAATAAATATTGTTTTTAAAGCTATTTATAACTTAGATAAAGCATTAAGCTTTGAATTAAATTCAAAGACATTTTTTATAGTTATAAATTCTTAATTTAAAAAATACAGGACGAATTTTTAAAATGGAATTATATTAATCTTTCATGTCTTCGTGCCTCTTTTAAGAGCCGATTACGACAAAAATCCATTCTTAATGAATATCTGTTCAACAAAAGAAATATGTTTGACAAATTCAAAGTATGTCGCCCTTACAGATAAAAACGTATTTTGTCTATCTATAACGCTTCTTAAATACTTTTTGAGAGCAGTTTCCACAAAAGTATTCTAAGCGGATCTCTACTCAACAAAAGAAACACGTTTTCTAAAATTCAGTTCTGCTAAGGTCAAGAACGAGGGATTTTGTCTATTACGTCTCTGCAATCCTCTTGTGTTAAGTCAAATGAGAAAACAATGAGTTGTTTTTCTAATTTATGTGTAAGTGTTTATAGATTTCCAGAGCTTATGGGTGGGACTCTTAATGTAATGTGTATATCATACCTAATTTCATCAAAATTTCTTCAGTACTTCAAGAGATAATCATCCAAACAAGCAAATTGCCTTAAATACAAGTTGAGGCATATTAACCTCCCCTCTTCCAAAGGGAAAAACAACAAAATAAGTTACAAACAAACAGAATAAAGATTCAGAGAAACGTCTTTTAATGTTGATCAACAAATATGATGTAATTTTACATTAATTGGTTTAAAAAAATTTTCCTCTAAATGGCTTCCGTAAGGAAGTCTTTCCTGAAAGTTCTTCTGAACGTCCCCCCTGCCGTTGTTTTGATTTCGTCTGATGAGGCTCACTTTCACTTGTCAGACACTAAGAATAAACAACATTTTCTCTACTGGGCAACAGAAAACCCTGCTTCACCAACGACCACTTCAAAGTCCTCGTGTGGCAATTTGGGGCATCATTGCTTAATTTGGGGCATGGGGTCCTTATTTTTTCGAAGAAGATTAACGGTAACGATTACTTCAGATCACTACTGTCACATGATCGAGACCTTCCTCCGACCAAAGTTAAACTAGTTTCTTGGGGACCCTTCATAGGCAGAAATCTGGTTCCAACAAGACCGAGCCAAAGTTCACACTTCACGGCGTTCTCTGGGCATTCTGAGAGAGTTGTTTCCTGGATATCTTCTCTCTTTACAAGAAGACATCGCCTAGCCCCCAAGGGAAGTCACCTGATTTATCATCCTGTGAGTTTTTCTTTGGGGACACTTAAAGGTGCAAGTGTACAAACATCGTTATAAAACCCCGAAAGCCCTAAAAGAGGCAATTACCCACGCAGAGGCTGCCATTCCAACGGAGAGAACACAAAGAACTATGGACACAACTTTCGGGAAAGACTTCATCAATTTGTCACTATTCGAGGACACCATTTAGTGAACATAACTTTTAAAACCAATTAATCTAAAATGGTCTCGTTTTTACAGTTCACAAATAAAAGAGTTTTTTCTGTATTTTGTTCATTTGTTTGTAACTGCCTTTTGGAACAGGAGAGGTTAACATTCTGTTCCCTGTATAAACAATAGTGTTTTAACTTAAGAAGTAAAATTCTCTAATATGAAAACTGAATTATTTGGAGGAATGCGATAATATTATTTTACTTGTGACGAAAACATATTCTTAGTTAGCAATACTCTAATATTGATGTAAGTTGTAATAAACGTAACTTGTATGTGAAAAAAACACACCAAAATATGCGAAGTAGATCAAATAAATTTACTACTCTAAGACTGAATGTGACATTTGGTCTTAGTTTCAACATTCTGACTAGATAAGCTAAGAACTTCAAAGAAGTTTCTGAAATAATCAGTTTACATTTAGGAACAACATTTTTCATAAACAGAAAGGAATTTTCAAAATACTTTTTGCCAAAATGCATATAATTAATACATCAGTTATTCTTATGGTAAACAACTTTGTGGGAATAAATATAAAAAGTGAAATGAGTGAAAATTATGGTAATCTGTGTGTGTGTTCTTCGAGATAAAATTAACATTTTTAAGAAAAAAGTTCAATGCTTTAGTTTACAGTTAAAATAAGAATAATTGTGACAATATACTATTTTTTTCGTGTTTTTTTTACATATTCATATATTCAATATTTCATTGATACAAATATAAACATGTTTTAACTATATTATTTTTTAAATCATTAAACTAAATCTACATCAGTCATCATTGTACCAGCCAATACAGTAGTTCAAGAAATATGTTTTGTTAAAAGGGAGCTTTTAAGATTTCAAGAAATGGTGTGTCAGAAATTATAAAATCACCTTACGTGATCAAGAAATGTAGATATATCTTGAAATAATCAAAATTAAAAATTTAATATTTTTTGGTAAAAATTTCCATTCAAGAATTATTTTGAGCGAGTGATTACAATTGTTTTTCAGTAAGATGGCAATTTGAACAGTAATTAATTGTTTGCGTGTGTATTTGCATTAATAGCAAAACCTTCTAATTTGATTTGCTTTAGAAATTATAAATTTTATATAAGTTTGGGAGAATATTTGACATTTTAGCTACTGAAATTATGATGAACACATCTATTTTGATCGGTTTGATCCGAAGAATCTTGAGTAAAATTGATCAAGAAAAATTTAACTGCGATTATTTTGTCGCTGAGCATGCACTATAGTAATTTCATAATTATTCATTTTAATTAAATGAGTAGCTCAATTGTCACTTTTTTGCAAGGGTAAAGTTTTAAAAATATAAAGTTAAGCTACTATAGAAAGTATCATACATTTTTTAAAGTGGACAGAGCCCTGTGTAAGATAGAAAAAAATATTTTTATATATGAATGAATGTTCATATTATAAAAATAAATTTTAAAAAAAATTGCAGTTAGGCCCCATTAACAGCTTTGAATGTAAAATACATATGTATATGTATTGTTACGTAAATCCGGGTTCAAGGATTTTAGACAAAACAGTCACAAGGAAAAATAACAGTATTTAAGAGTGATGCGAGTTTATTATAGGAAATCCAATTCTTTAAATACAGGATTCCACAACAATATTCATAGAGTAAATCTCCGAAGGTCTTCACACCTTCAACAGCAATCGAACACAATTATCAGTGTTTAAAATACACATTGTAAAAAATTATTTACAAGCACAGCCGAGGTAATCAGAACAATGCTCACTACTCACTGGTTGAATCAAGACTGACTCGTTGCGGCTGGCGCTACTCTATTTATAGACC
Organism: Trichonephila clavipes; assembly: GCA_019973935.1. NCBI lineage: Eukaryota > Metazoa > Arthropoda > Arachnida > Araneae > Nephilidae > Trichonephila > Trichonephila clavipes. The sequence goes on along the minus strand of BMAU01018228.1, from coordinate 1,981,617 downwards.
CGGCGGAAACTTCCAGAAAAATCCGTACGTGTCATATTGCGTTAAATTAGTGGAGAGACCCACTACTTTCTAGAAGAATCCAGAGGGCCCCAGACTCACCAACATGGTTGCCAATGATGCCAAAGTCGCCAAATTGGTGGCCAACATGGTCGTTAAATATGATACCAACTTGGCTCTATGGCCAAGATTTCACCAAGTTCTCATTGAATCGCCACTATAGGTAAGGAACGGAATTGCTTATGAATATTACAATTTTATCATAAAATAAATATAACATAGAAAAATATAAATGCATTACGCATCCAGATACAGATTATTTACACTATTTACACAAAATTCGTAACAATACTTATTTATTAAAATAGTCTTAAGCTAAATAAGAAATTATAATCCATAGGTAGCATCTAAGCAATCCACAAACGTTACTGCAAGCAAAAATTATATGGAAGAAAAGTCATCACAAAAAAATAACAATAGCAATAGCAAAAAATACAAAGTAGCATTACACATTATCGAGAGTTGGAAACTTTCTGAAAAAGTAAAATTGAATTACATTTGCTTCGAATTACTGAAAAAGATAAAATACGTTTAATTAAGATAAACGATTCCTATCAGACATCGAATCCATGTTGCTACACTGAAAACAAAACTTTTTAAAATAATACTTTTTTATGGGATTTATTCTAAAGACAATTGCAATTCGTCGCCAGATTACAATTAACAGAAAGTCGTCTCGGTGGCCTAGAGGTAGCGTACCTGGTTCAAAAGCCCAAAATTGTGGATTCTATTCCTGCGTGAGTCGATAGATTTTCTTGACTCGAAAATCGAAGGCACGTATGTCATATGATTATGTGGCGTGTAAAAGATCCCTTGAGTATAAATTTAGTGGCAAAATTAAATCATGGTAATATTTAGCATCTGGCGAATGCTTAAAATAAAATTCGATTGAAAAAACCCTTAAACCAGTATTTCTCAAACTTTGAACACTTGTGACTCAATTTTTGAACCTAATTTTCATTGCGCCTCTCCTACCCCACCTTACAATAACACTGTATTGAATCCAATAATAATGTTTACTTTGACACTTCTTTTCTACAACACGACTTTAATAATAATTAGAACAAATTTTCAAACTAGTATTATATTTTGTGTATCGTACTTTAAGCAATAGATATTTTAATAAGTTACTTATAAGTAATATATACTTTTAAGAGTAAGTTACCTTTAAGTAATAGTTATTTTAAGTAGTAGGATATGTTTATGTTATTTTTAAGTAACAGGATAAGTATTACGTTACTTCTTCGTTTTAACACTACAAAGACTGAAACTTAGTATATAACTATATTGACCAAAAGCAGTCAGAAGTACTGCATTGTGAAATAATGATTAATGTGTAAGAAAATTTGTTTAAAAAATTAATTTTTAAAATATTTTTTATATTATTTACAGTCATATAAGTTATTAGTAATTATTAAAAATAAAAAAAAAATTCTTTACTTAGAAAAACATATATTCTATAAAGTTCTAAGAAACTGTTCATTATATATGTAATTTTTTGCTAATTGAAATTGAAAAACAGTCAAAATGACTTCCTTTGAGTAAGCTGTGTTAATTTTTAAATTGTGACAAATTGCAATAAATATGCAACTTGTATTTTATTTTTAATTATGTCAGTATGTGTTTCAAGTGCCAAAATTTGAAAGCGAGAGCCGCTACTAGTTGGTACCACCATGAAATGGCTCTCATATTTGGGGATTTACAATGTATGCAAAGGCTTAGTTGCCAATATGCAGCCCATTAGACAGGAGTAGGATAAATAACAGAATAAATACACTGATGAATATATATACATACATATATGAGAATACTTCAAAAAAAAAACTGTATGAAGCTTACATTTCCACCTTTAGCATTAGACGTACATGCTGTCACGATCCGGCTTATACATCAGCTTCTTCTATAGTCACCTATTAAAAGAGTGATAAAAACGGTAAAAAAGATAACGTGGAGAGAAGGGTTGCACACCGGGTAAAAGACAGAAATAATTCTGACCGAGCGTTTACACAAATCGAAACACCGATTCGTAACTTTGAAATCAGCAGATTGTTCGTGACGTCATATCGCCCGTCAGAGAAAAATGTTGGAAAATCGCTTAAAAGTTTAATTTTAAAAAAATGGAAGCAAATTGTGAATTAATCCCTTCGAAGTACAAAATATGAAGTCCTTTAGTTTCAACGAGCCAAGTTGCCCATTATTGAATTACTTAGTTTCTGTTCCATATCCAAAACACACAAACTCGTTCTTTTTTTGGTATATATCACATGAAAAAAAGTAAAGTGGTCCTGCGTTATAAAGGCAAATACACGAATACATAAACTTACAGTTACTACCCATTAATACAAGCAAATATAAGATGTGTTTCAATCATTTTAATTTATAAATATTATCGGCTGCGTTTTTACATAATTTGTGGTTTTTAATGGGCTGCATATTGGCAAGTAAGCTTACACGGTAAGTGTGATATACCACAAATTAAAATTTTTGCTTTTAACGCAAAAGCTCATTTTTGTTGACGATGATTGGATTTAAAATTTTCTTTTTTTCAGCACAAGAGACACAAATGTACATTAATCTTATTCTGAGAACACTTTTTGGAGCTTTCACTGCATTTTTCTCGATGCTTTTGTTGACAATTATAATTGTTGTCGTTCGTAAGCACAAGAGGAACAAAAATAAAGGTAAATTACACTTTAACGTTGCACTATATGTAATTTATTTATTTATTTAAACTCACAATCAATCATTACAAGCTGAGTAATTGAATGAAAAAATAAAAAAAAAATTGAAGCACCAAGAAGGAGTTGCTCGATTTTAATGGATTTTTGTATGCAAAGACATTTAAGTCGAACATGCAAATGGTTCGAATTTCTTGTCCAAAGAATGAATAGAGGGAGCTCCAGCACATTAGAACTGTGCATTCAGTAGCTGTGTATAAGATTGGAGCGATTCTCAATCTGATGGTCAAAATGTCTGTTGTATTTCGAGGGCGATATTCTACGTCAGCTGTATCAATGCCATGCCAAAAGATTCGTGCACATTACGAGCAGATGTCAGAGCTTCAAAGGGGTCGTTCAGTCGGAGATTGAAAGAGGCTGGCCGGATGAATCGACGAATCGCTCGACATCCGGGTAGAAGTGATGCGGCAATTAAATGACACTGGCAAGAGTGGATCAGCAACGGCAGATATCATCGTCAGAATGGCAACGATCTATAGAGGGCTATAATATAGCAGGGAGATAGAGAGATTGACAAAGCAACTTTCACAGCACCAGATTCGTCATTATGAACTATCCACCATGGGTCCACACAGATCTGTCCACAGATAACTGAGAGAGCGGAATTTATGCTCGCTACAACTAGTACATCGTTAATTCCAGTTGCAGTGGTGTTGGGATCCATACAACGTGAAACTACGCTGGGGACGAGTAGCGAGTCTCGATTTAAACTACGACCTTACTGCAATCTCAGATATATCTGGAGACATCTAGGGTACTGTGGGGATCCTGTCCTGACTATCGCAAGCCACACAAGCCGACAAACGGGTGTTATGGACTAGTGTGCCTTCCCTTTTGATATATTGACACTTTTGGTAATTATTTCTAATATACTAACATCAAACCGGAATATTGATGGCATCCTGCGACTGGTTATATCCAATCAGGACTTACTTTTCAACACGATAATGTCCTTCCACTCACGGTTGCTGTGAATTCTCTTCACCTTATCTTACTCATTTTTGGCAGCTATGTCGCCTGATATCTCTTCCAGGGAGCATATTTGGGACGTTATGGGAAGGTCATTGTAACCATCCCGGAATGTTGATGATTTAGCCCAACAGTTGGTGACATATTGACACGAAATTCTGTAGGATACTATCCGGGTACATTATCAGTCTATTTCACGCCGGGTAATATCTTGCATCCAGGTCGGAGGTGTAACAACCTCTTATTGACTTCTTCAATTTGTAACGGTCAAACTCTGAAATAATCATTCCGTTTTTTCGGGAGTTTTAATCATTTGTTTTCCAATATGTATTTTTCAGATCCACCAATTTTTA